>PVJI01016246.1:0-38759 GCA_004026765.1 Micronycteris hirsuta
AGGGGAGGCGAGAGGATGCACATAACTGTAATTGAACAAAAAAAATAAAATTAAAAAAAAATAAAAAAATAGCTTCTCACTAAATATATATATATATATTAAAACATACATGGCATAATAAACAGTAAATTCAAAAAAAAAAGGTTATGCCTTTTTTGTACCATCTTGCTTTCTATCCACAATACGGCATGCGCTGTATATCCAATTAATTTATATGTTAGATGCTTCAAAGCAGGTAGTTTTTAAATGACCACCTGCTTAAATTTCATCTATACTGAAAAACACAACATAAAATCCAAATGTATTTTAAAGTCATCAGAATATATTCTATAAAAGCCGGCTGTTGGAAACAGGCTCAAACATATTTTCAAACATATTTTCAAAGGGATGGGATCCTTCCAACAAGGCAGCTAAGGCTGGTTCATTTTGACAAGGCACAGAAGGGGCCGTTGCTGCGCCTGTCAATTAATTTGAGGCTTGACTTCCCTGCTGAGAGAAGGCAGCAACCCCTAAGTAAGGACTTTAATTAGTGCTTCTAGCCAAGATGGCAGGAAATCCTGTTCTTGGCAGAAACAAATAGAAAAGAGGCTTTTCATTAGAATCAAAGAGGAAATAACTGTTCTTTCAGAGCTTTTCAAGAAAGAGATGACTATTTCATTTTTCTTGCTTGTTTTTCTCATGTGGCTTATCCTCAGACCCTTACCTTATGCCTTATGACATAATAGGAAACTTGTCTAAAACTGTCCAGCAGCCTAATCGTCTCTTCTCATAAAGACCAAGGTTCAACCACACTGTTCTTTCTGATGGACTGAAAACAGTGCCTAGAGTTGATTTTTATTTTTTAAGATTTTATTCACTTTTTTATAGAGAGGGGAACATCGATGTGAGAGAGAAACATCAGTCGGTTGCCTCTCTCTTGCCCCCTAACCAGGGACCTGGCCTGCAACCCAGGCATGTGCCCTGACTGGGAAACGAACCAGTGACCTTTCAGTGTGTGGGATGACGCCCAACCCACAGGGCTAGTTGATGTTTAAACTGTCTAAATGTGTATCACTGCCCTATTCTTAAAATTTTTCACTACTATTCTGGGTCATTGTTCATCATCTTTTTAAATGTGTATTTGAAATCACTGTTTTCACTGACCATTTAGGGAGACTTACTCTTGGCCCACGGCAAGGATGGAGCAAATAAGGACTCCTTTTTTTAATCCTCCTTCCTTCTGCCCTAGGACCAGTGTAATTTGCGCTGTGTTTAATATTTAAGCACTCACCTGCTCATTAATGGTGAAGAAGGCAGCAGCTCCCAATGGGCAGTGTCGCTGCAGGGACGAGTCGAGGTTGCAGTGAGCGACCGCAGGCCATGCTGGCCCCGCTTTCCGTGACGAAGGCCGGGGCTTTCAATCCCAAAGCAGTTCCAACACATTTGTAAAACACAATAAAAATGAATATAAAAGCAAAGACATACAAAATGCAAGTCCAAATTACATAACATCAGCATAAATTACTCCGTCAAGCTGCCATGGAACTTTCTGAGCACAGACTCTCAATCTCGGAACTTCTGTCATGGCAAGCCGCTAACAAAGAGCCTGAGTGACAGGCCACAGGCCAGGAATTCACAGGGAAATGGACCTGACCTCAGCATGAGGAAGTGCTTTGTGGGTGGGGGGGGGCCGGTCAGCCTGCAGCTGCTTAACTATAGTTCATCAATTCACAGGAGGGGAAACCTAGCTTTGAAAATCAATTTTTATTTGATTAGCCTACACCACCCCAATAAAGTCAACACATAAAAAATAAAAATTAAAGGAAGAAAAATTTTACAGATACCAGCTCAACTAAGCAAAGCACTAAGCACTAAACAAAGCAACTAAATAATTTGCAGAAAACATAGAATCCGGTTAAGTCTCTTACAGACTAGCTGACTTTGCCCATGCCCTCTTGTCCAAGTAGGACTTACTCATTATTCCCAAAAGCCTGTTCTGCGGAGGGCAGATCTGTTCACTGATGGTGAAGAACTGTAGCCTGCGAGTGCACTGTTCTCAGCGTCCCAAACTGTGAGGACCGTGGACAGCACAGGCTGTGTAGTGTGCACTCACACCTAACGCTCTCCTGACCTTCACTTCACAGGTATCATTCCTTGGAACGCTCTCCCAGGAAAAATATGCGGCTCCGCCCTTGAGAACATCTGCAACACAAATGAGGTAAACCCCTGTCCTGTCCCCGGCTCACAGGCCACCGCTGGCAAAAAGAAGGTTGGTTCTCCTGGGGAGAAAGAGCAGGAACGATGGTTCACGTGCTGCTCAGGAGAACTTTTTATTTTGCAGACTCTTAAGGAGTGAACTGTATGTAATCACCAACATTCAGACATCTTTGACCGAGAAAATGGCCCTTTCACTTGGTCCAGCCCATTCAGAGAGGATTTTAGCAATCAGAAAGCTTTCCTCTTTTGGCAATGATTTGGAAGTGATCCCAATCCTGCACATCTGAAAATATATATAGATTCTTCTCTTTCACCTTCAGATAGTTTTTCAAACTAGAACATTTGTCACAGAACAAATGCAAATTAATCAGATTCCCCTGTATTTGTATGCAAGCCAAATTTTTATAAATCAAGTCACAGTTAATCATTTATATTTCCTGAAAGATTTGCTCTTCTTGTTCACCCTTAATTGGCAATAAATCCTAACACACTTTGGTTTAAAATCTCTGGGCCCTAGAATATTCTTCAGGTACTGGTTTATAACTGTTTATAAAATTCTGAGCTGCGCCAGTGGGAGCCTGCCTGTGTAAGAGAGTCCCAATATGCTTTTAGAAAGCAATCCGTTACTGAAATAACGAGCCCCAAACGACCTGGCTGTCAGTCTGTATATCCAGTGTAGACTGGCCGGAAGCAGGAGCTCCCAATGCTGGCTGCATGGTGTGTCACCGACAGCTGAGGCCCGGCCCGATACTCACGTTTAACTGGCCTAGGGCGCAGCCTGGACACCAGAGTTTTAAACCCACCAGGTGATTCCGACTGGGCTTGCCGGGGGGCGCACACTCACCCTCAGCCTTGCCGCAAACCATGCCACAGGAAGATGACGCGGCACGCTGGAACGGATGCAGGCCATTACGTTACACGGGAAACGCTTACCTTGGTACCCTCTTCTCTCCTAGTTCTACATGTCCTATCACCTGTTCATTGTGGCCTGTGCCGGAGCTGGTGCCACCGTCATTGCCCTGGTAAGTAATGGCCCGAGGACTGGCCCGGTCTAGCTCCCCCTCCCAGCAGTCTCTATAATGGCAGGTTTCCCTTCCAGCAAACACTCCTGGGACGACTCAAGGTTGGTTGCATTTCACCCGTGTAAACCTACCACATGTCTAGACTGCAGGGTGTGCTAGCTGGCTGTCCCGGCACTGACGGCAGGTAACGTGAGCTGGACTCCGTGGAAAGAAGAGAGGGTGCCAACTCCCGAATGCCTGTTAACCGGGACTGGAACACCGCGTTGTAGCATACTGAGGCAGGGACCAACGGTCCCATAAGGCATCACCCATTTCGTTTTCCAAAAGGAAACGTGCACATGTACCTACATGCCTACAGACTTGACCCTGATGTACGCAGTAGTTACACCCAGTGACGTCTCCTCGAACACTGAACGAACAGATATGGAGCCGCTGCTCCTGGGGGACACACAGGACTAGGTTTCTGGGAGCCTCCGGTCACATTTTTAGGCAAACCAATCAAATACATAACCTCGTGCGGTATGATTCGGTTCAAAGGCATCTTATTTTGTCTACATCGTTGATTTACTAACACTGAACTCTCAGCCTACATCACTGACTCGTATCTGAATGAAAATCATTCAGCACACTTATTTTCTTTGTAAGTCACCTCACGACATTCTTGCGCTTAACAACACTACACAGCACTCTGAGCAGGGAACATTTAAAAAGTAAAATCACGAGAATGTAAAAAATAACCCTGGCTGGTGTGGCTCAGTGGATTGAGCACGGGCCTGCGAACCAAAGGGTCGCTAGTTCCATTCCCAGTCAGGGCACATGCCTGGGTTGCAGGCCAGGTCCCCAGTGGGGGGTGCACGAGAGGCAACCACACACTGATGTTTCTCTCCCTCTCTTAAAAAAAAAAAAAAAACCATGGCGCTAAACAGATTGCAAAAAGGACACTTATGCACAGACTGAGAGCTGGAACAAGGCAGTGCCACCTTGGTCAACCTCTGCTGGGAGACTTACCTTTTCCACCGCTCTGCACATGTCCACGAGTAACCATGAAGGTGCTCTGGGTATGGACTTGGGAGTTACCCAAAATTTTAGTATGTAGGCAAATTTGCAAATATAGCATCTTCAGATAATGAGGATCAGCTGTATAACCACAAACAGGTATATGAATGTATGTACATATCAATGTAATTTGGGAGGGCTGGTTTTCAAGAAATCTAAGATTGGCAGAGCAAGGAGGACATCTCATCTGCTCGGAAATGAGTCACTCCCAGGTTTTCCACGAACTCATTCCTTCCCGTGACAGCCCATGAAAAGAACCACCTGTTAGGTCGTGGTGGTGACCCACTCTAGCGGCCGCGGCCCGCTCTCTCCGCTGAGCACCAGGCAGAAGGAGGACTGCCTGCTGCCAAGTGGGCCGCTTTGGAAAGACGAGGGAAATAGGGGCGTTGAGCTTCATCTTATGCTGCTGAGACAGAACTCTATCTTGTCGTTCTTTAAACACAGCCTAGTCTTTTCTGTAAACGTACTGAGGGCAGGGCTGAGGGCCGACAGGGTAGATGTGGAACGACAAAAGGTTTGTGTGCTAGACCTGAGCGTCTTCTCTGTTGTGGTTACAAGCGCAGAAAAGAACCGCCTTAGGCTGAGCTGGCACCCTCCCCCCCCCCCCGCCCCAGTTTAGAAGTCTCACGGCCCGGCCCTCACTGCCTGTATCTCACTGTCGCTTTGTTCTCTTCCACCAGCTGATCTACATGATGGCTACTACATATAACTATGCGGTTTTGAAGTTTAAGAGTCGGGAAGATTGCTGCACTAAGTTCTAAATCGCATAAGCCCCCTAAGGAGCTTTAGAGGGCTATACGATGTAGCATGAATGTCACTGACACCCCAGACTAAAGCAGAGTCTAGGTTTCTGCAGTTCTGTACCAGTAATTTGTAAATAGCTTTAGTGAACTCATCTGGCATGGGAGATTAATAAGATGACTTACCGTACATGAGTTACAACGTTATGAGATCTGGCTATGTCCACAGTTTGAAAAGGATTCAGTTATTTACTGACATTCTGAGCGCCCATTAAAAAATAACTTTCTTGAACTTAAACTTTGAGTAGTATCTCTAAATGAAGTATTAAGAGTCTGAAATACCTGCATTTTCCGTTATTTTTGCTGATTTGATGACCAAGTTCAATGGTGAAAATGAAAAGTGGCGAAGATGAAATGGAAGAGAACCATCCTATTCTGGATTTTGTTTTGTCAGACTCCTTCTGGAATATATTTTACAAATATATTTTAATTTTTTTATGATCACATGGTTCACTACCAAATGCCCCCCAAATAAGTCAGATGAAAATTTGAAGTAAAATAAAGGCCATGTATTTGTATTCTCTGAAAAAAAAAAAAAAAGTATTTACATGTGTGGGTTTTTGGGGTTTTTTTTGTTTTTTAGTGGTTTTTTTTGGGGGGACAAAGCTCAATCCTTCCTTTCAGAGCCCATAAAACTGATAACCTTAAATGGTTGTTTTGGTGAGTAGTAACTGATTCCTCAAAGCCAGTTCTCAAACTGCATGTCAGGTTTTAATGGGAAGAGAAATTGTTCCTGGATCTGAAAGTCTCAAATATGTTGAGAAGGAGATATGAAATATAAGGAAGCTGAGATGTAGATTTTGCAGGAAAGATGAGGAAAATAAATGGGAAGGAGTGTGTACCACATCAACTGTAAAGAATGACAATAAGGATTTTTTACATTTTGTCAAATGAAATAATGGCAGTTACAAAATGGAAAATGTAGTTTCACTACTAAAAATTTGTTAACACAGAGACTGCATGCTTTGCTTATAGTTCTTAAGTTTGGTTTTGACGTTCACTTAACTTTTCCATGTTAAATATGTAGTTTTTTATTATTTACTCAAAATAAACATTGTTCACACTTTTGGGCCTTTTGGGGAATTGATTTTTATCCACAGACAGGACAGATCTTTGCACCGCACTTATTTAAAAATAACCACCAACGTGTTTCTGAACTTCTGCAATAGTTTTTAAAATTACTCTCAAAATGGTAAAAAGCACCCTCTTGTATTTTATTTTTGCCTTTTCTTAACAATAACTTGGGCCATTTTTTCAAGTTCATTACGTCTGTATACTAACTTTTCTTCAGCCTTTTAATATTAAGCCTACTAGCAGAGCATGCTCTCAGTATCTGATGCCTCTGACCGCAGAATAAGTATTAATACAGAATAACCCTCTCCCCCTTTTACAGTAAACCCTAATCTACCTAGCGGCTTGCTTTGCCTCTGACATGCTCACTAGCCATCATGCTCACCCTTCTTTTCCAGATCCACTTCCTCATGATACTGTCTTCTAACTGGGCTTACTTAAAGGATGCAAGCAAAATGCAGGCTTACCAGGATATCAAAGCAAAGGAAGAACAGGAACTGCAAGATATCCAGTCCCGGTCAAAAGAACAACTCAATTCTTACACATAGATGTTTGCCAGAGTGCTTCAGCCGACGAATTGACAACAGCTCTGACAAATCATCACACAGCTGCCCTGCAGTACAGATGTGTTTCCCATCAAACAAACTCATGTAGAACTCCAAACACTTCACTGTCTGTCTCAAGCTGCTGGGATGTATTTCTAGGAAAACCTTCCAGTAGGTAAATCTTTTTCTTTAGAACAGATATTGGAGGTTTCATGTTAGCCATTTTAAAAGGCAACACTTTGACAAAATGATTGTTCATCCTTTTGAAATTTGTGGCATGCTCAGTTATTGCCAGAGCAACCCTACCAGGACAGGCTTTGAGAATGTGGCTCCCTCCCCGTGATGTGCCAGCATCAAGGGCTGAGACCGTGGAATCACGTATGCTATCGGTCCTCAAAAGCATCTGATAGGGAATAGAATGGAATCGGTGTGAAGTTCCACTTCCGACAGCTGACAGTTATTAAACTGGGGCTCATCAAAGGTAACGGGATTCTTACAACTGACTAGGACACAATTGTACGATCCGATCAGAAATCTTTTTTCAATAATGTTAAAATGTGCTACTATAATTCTGCTACACCTACCACTGAAGAAGCTGAATTGTGACTCACTGACCAGCTTTCCAGAGTCAATTTTATACAAGATCTTATTTTAATAAAATGACCCACTTGTCATCATTCTTCTTGGGGAATAAATATCAGCTCTGCCTTAATGAGTATTTGCTGTAAATTTCTAAGAACTTATATCACAAGGGGAGACCCCAAATCCTCCATAGAATTTTTTCCACAAATGTTTTTCTTAATGAAGAAGTGTTACCTTATTAAAATGACCACCATTCTAAACCATTTTTATGTGGTCTCAAAAGGGAGTTTACAGTTTCATACCAACTATCTAAAACCTAACTACAAATAGACCACAGACCTCCTACTTTTATAGACTTGAATACTTAAGTAATTTAAATTAGCATTGGTATTTATTTCACGTTTTCTTATCTAAATCTTAGTTTTCTGGAATAATAAAGTTCAATGTTCAGCAAAAAAAAAAAAAACACAAAAAAAACAACAAACCCCGCCCCCCACAACTGCTTGAGTTTAAGCCATTTTCAAATGAAACTTGCCTTCTAAATCCTGTTCCAGAACATTAAGTGACTATAGGTATTGGGTATTAGTGATGGTAGACTTTGTGTTGTTCTTTATGAAATGATACATATAACTGTTGGGTGCATCAGTGCTTTTTAAAAGGGGCTGCATAATATAGGGTTAACTATGTATATTCATGTTAGGAATTAACTTGTGGTTTGGCTGTTTCCTGGATTTTAAAACATATACATGTACGGAAATGTATTAAAATGAAAGGAAGCATACCTTTATCAACATGCTATTAAAATTGAACATCAAGTACATTCCAATTCCTTGTGTTGTTGTTGTTAATGCCTAAAAATGCCTAATTGGATCTTGATTATTATTTCTTAATTGGGAGAAGCTCTCTTCTGTGTAGAACAGTCGTTCCAGAATAGCTTGGTGATTTGTTCTCCTGTGGCATGACAGACTTCAATGTTTTCTCCAGCAGTGCAGGTGCTGTTAGAGTCCAGTGTTCTAGAAGAAGCAGTGTCTAAAGGCTAATTTTACTTTTCTAATTCTGGTAGCTATTACCAAGAATTTTTGAAAGTTTTGTTTAAGTAGTCTAATATTTTTTATGTAAAGAGCATTAAATTTTGCTATGTATAAATTTTTGTAACCTAACAGTGAATCAATATTTTCTATCAGTGCCAAGGGCTTCCTGTAGTTCTATTCAAGTGTTACAATAAATATTTGTAGATAATAGTCAATACTTGTGTATGCTTATTTTAAATATTTAGGTGGAAATAGCTGTGGATGTACTAACAGAAATGAAATAAAATTATAGCTTCATTCAGTTGCCTTTTTACATACATAAATACCTTCGTCCTCTGTATGGTGTCATTTTTAAATATATGCATAATCAAGATTTCACAGTTGTATGAAATCAAGTTTATAAGAGAGTGCTACATTTTTTCATCTCTGACAAATCTCTTTTAAGTGAGAGCAATTGAGAAAATGGTGTCACCCACTGGGCTGTATTTCACATAAAGTACAATTAACACTTTATAGATCTCTGTGAAAAGTGTATAGAAATTTTCTGACTAGCTTCAATAAATGAAAGCAATAAACCTACGGAATTAACACAAAACTTAAATTTGGGGAAAGTATAAGGAAGAACCTTCATGAGGGTCCACGTGCCATTGGCTATTTTATAAACCCAAGGTATAAAAATCTACTGAAAGATTTATTTGGGGATATTCATAAAAACCCTGACCAGGTGGCTCAGTTGGTTGGAGCATCATCCTGTACACCACTAGGTTGCCGGTTCAATTCCCAGTCAGGGCGCATGCCCAGGTGGCAGGTTTGGTCCCCCAGTTGGGATGTGTGTGAGAGGGAAGCAATCAATATTTCTCTCACATCAATGTTTCTCTCCCTCTCTTTCTCCCTCCCTTCCCCTCTCTCTAAAAATAAGTATTTTTTTTAAAAAAGAAGAAATAATGGCTGAAAACTTCTCTAACATGGGGACAGAAAGAGACATCCAGATCCAGGAAGCTCAGAGTTTTCTAAAAAAGATTCCAAGGGATGCACACGAGACATATTATAATTGAACTGTCAAAATTTAAAGGAGAAAATCTTAAAAGCAGCAAGGGAGAAACAACTTGCTATATCTAAGGGAACTCCCATAAGACAATAAGCATATTTTTTCAGCAGAAACTTTGCAGAAGGGAGTGGCATGATATATATTCAAACTACTGAAAGAAATTAAAAATCACCAACCAAGAATATTATACCCAGCAAAGCTGTCCTTCAGAACTGATGGCGAAAGTTTACGCTGAAAGTCATCATCACCAGACTGGCCTTACAGGAAATGTTCAAAACAGTTCTGCAAGTTGAAATAAAAAGACAATAATTAACAACAGAAAAACATGCGAAGTATAAAACTCACTGATAATGATAAATACATAAACGCAGCATACTCTTGCAATAGTGGTGGGTAAATCACTTTTAACTCTAGTATGAAGTTTAAAAGACTAAAGTATTTTAAAAACTACACAATAATTTGTTAGTGGATACAACATATAAAAAGATGTAAATTGTGACATCAAAAACATAAAATGGGTGTGTATAAATGTAGAGCTTTTGTGTATGTTCAAAATTGTACCAGCTTGAGACAGTTATAAACATGATTTATGTAAGCCTCATGGTAACCACAAAGCAAAAACCTATAGTAGATACACAAAAGATAAAGGAATATAAGCACACTACAGAATCATCGAATCACAAAGGAAAAAGAGGGAAAACAAGGGCGTTACAAAACAACAAATGGCTACAGTAAGTCCACACCTACCAATAATTACTTTAAATGTACATGAATTCAATTCTCTGATCGAAAGACGGAGTGGCTCAATTAAAAAAAAAGACCCATAAATACACAGCCTACAATTTTAGCTTTGAGAACACACAGACTGGGCGGTCACTGGTTAGCACTGAAAGTCTCCTGTCCCAGGAAACCCCTTAGTCTGTGCAAACTGGCATGGTTGTTCACGCTCAGAGCATTTCTGGGCGCACACTTTGGTGACTATAATGGAGTGTCATTAAAGAACTTTCCCGAGATGCTCCCACAGCCAGATGCTGGACTGAGCGGTGCAGGTGTACAGAGAGGAAGAAGGCGGGGTGGCAAGAGCCAACAGGTCTCCTCTTACCTGTGTGGAAGTTAGGCTGCTGCTGCATTTCAGTGCAGTTACCTTGATGTGGTTGATGTGTAGTTTCTAAAGGTCATCCTGGCGAGGAACCACCCAATGGGTGAGCTATTCCAAGTCCTGGGATGTCTCCCACCAGAGCAGCTCCACTTCAGGCCAGGCCAGAGGCAGTACTAGTCTCAGCCCTCGGTGCCCTGGCTCCACAGCTTGGTGGTCACGAGCCTTGGTCAAGTCTCCGACCTTTCTGCTCTGCATCTCCTAATCGATAAAATGTGGGAGATCACCGTCCCTACACTTCATATGGCTGATGTGGACATGAAGTGAGTTAATACAAGTAACGCAGTAAGTGCCCAGCAAATGTTACCCTCTCTTCTCACTCCCATCTAAGGGTTTGTGTTGATTCCCAAGGAACAGACGCCAACGGTAAAGACCAGTGGTGATATTGTACTATTTCTAGAGCCTAGAGTGGAAAAACCTGTGTATTTTCAGGGACAAATCTGAAGGGTAGATTTGGGAAAGATGGCCTCAGTATGACTGGTGGTAGCCCCACTCTGGACAGGAGGGAGCACAGCTGAAACTTCCAAAATGCAGGACAGGAACTTGAGCAATACGTTTTCAAGGAAATACAATCTAACACAAATATGAAAACAATGGGCAGTTCATTCTAGTATAATGAAAAGCCTAAGAACAAGACATTCTGAAAAGGTGTCACCTGACTAGATTATGTTTGGTTTATACACCAGAGCACCAAATAAAATGATGAAAAAGAAACCACAGTGGATTACACAAACAGTTTTTATTGAGAATTGTCTTATTACAGAGCAGTCATAGGCCTTTCGTCGTTCCGTGAGTAAAGAGCTGGCCAGCACACGCAGTTACCAAAAGTCATCTGGTTCTTCACGGGAAAGGCCTGCGGAACTAAATTAGGGAGAGACAAAAAGTTTTTAATTTGTTAAATTCTTGTCCAGTTTATTCGAGGACTTTTATAACATTCTCACTCCTCCCCTGCGGGGTTTCTGCCCTCGCTCACAGTTTGTTATCAGCAGTAATATTACAGCTTACAAATGTCACAGACTTGAACTCAGTAATTTTGATCCATCCAATCATTTCTTACAGGCAGGCTCTAACATGTGAACGGATGCCTCGGCCAACAAACCCGTTAACACGACAATGGTTTCACAAGAGCACCACGCTGGGGAAACCATACCTTTCGTCTTTGTCACTAGACGGCAATGTGTCCCCTTGTGAAACTTCTTTGACACTCTTCATTGAGCTCTGATGCACAGGGGGAAAGAATTCTTTTGAAATCAGACATTTACTAATTTTATTAAACACTTGGATTTCTCTAAGAACTTTCTGAAATACACATATAATTGAAGAGTCAAAAAAAAGAGGTGACTTTCAAACATGGAATTTAGCCAAGCGCACCGAACTACCCGGTATGCATTCTCAGGACCCAGTGTCTCACACCCATACAGCATGTGAATGTCTCGGACAGTGCCGATGCATTCACTGTTCACTGACAGGGCTTTCACTAGATTTCATTCTTGTTCTGAAAATAAGACACATCTCAACTTCACAAACTTTGACAAATCAAAATCTGTTCAATCTTTTACACAAGCAAAGCAAAAAAATTTGTCAAGAGTGTAATATATTTAAAAGACTTCAGCCCTGGCTGGTGTGGCTCAAAGGATCGAGCGCCAGCCTGCGAACCAAAGGGTCGCAGGTTCGATTCCCAGTCAGAGCACATGGCTGGGTTGCGGGCCAGGTCCCTGGTGGGGGCACATGGGAGGCAACTACACACTGATATTTCTCTCCTTCTCTTTCTCCCTCCTTTCCCCTCTCTTTAAAAATAAATAAATAAATAAGTAATCTTAAAAAAGACCTCAAGGCTCCATTTGAACTTTGAATTTCCTCTGCTTTAACCTTTCTGCCTCCAAAGGAGAAGACAGCTTCCTGTCCCAAGGTTTTCTAATAAAGCACAGACGCCCCCATGCCCCTCCCCAGACAGCTGTTCCACAGCACCAGTACCTTATCGTCCTTCTTCTGGTCCTGATTCTCCTGGATGATTTTCATGTATTTCTCGAAAGGACTTTCCCCACAAGCAGATCTGTCTTTCATTTCTTGAACACTCACTTCTAGATCTTTCTCCATTTCAATCTTCAATGACTCTTCAATCATCCGCTGTCAAATAGATGGCCATCGAAACAGGAAATATAGAAATATATTTTAAAAACACATAGTAATATAACTCTGATCCTTTAAGTAAAACCTGCATGTCAGAAAACTATTTCCTGGGGGTGGGTAGGGTGGGGGCAAAATGGTGGCGGGAAAATGGGAGACAATGGTACTATTCAATTAACAAAAAAAAACCTATTTCCTTTTTTTCCCATTGAAATCATTACTACCATCAAAGGGGGACAAACATGTGTCCTGTGCTTTAGACCAAATTAACCAGGAGTTCAAGAAACATCCATAGATAAGATTAATTTATGTAAGATTCAGCAGACATGTGAAGTGGCCAGAGTAATCCATCTGTCTGAGACCAGAATCAGGCCATAGAAACCAAAGAGAATCAGGAAGGAGGTGGGCAGGGGAGGCTGAGAAAGCCAGCGTGGACTGGCAGTCACCTTCCTGGGGTTCCCATGGTGCCAGCTAGCTGGCCTATAAACTGCACTTACAAAGGGCAGATCTATAGCAAAGCACAGTCCACCTCCTTTACGGGTGTGTTTCAGGACCAGACGAGATGCACGCACGCGGGCTTGCAAAGCTCCCGTTTACGCCTGGCTGGTGTAGCTCAGTGGATTGAGCGTGGGATGGGAACCAGACGGTCCCGGTTTGAGTCCTGGTCAGGGTACATGCCTGGGTTGTAGGCCAGGTTCCCAGTGAGGGCCATGTGAGAGGCAGCCATACATTGCTGTTTCTCTCCCTCTCTCCCTCCCTTACCCTCTAAAAATAAATAAATAAAAAATCTTAAAAAAAATAATAAATAAAATCTTTAAAAAACAAAAAAAAGCTCCCGTTTACTATCAGATTGCTAAGGTATGCGTGTGCAGCCCTCCTGCCTATGGCAGGCTTTTTACTGTAAGTTACCTACCGCTATGACTTTGGGACACACAAAGGTGTCACTTCCCTGAAAGCAAAGTGCTCACTGAAGGTGTGCCATGCAGAAGCCAGCATGGAAAATTCAGCTATACTTAGAATTATTACCCGTTGCTGATTCAGTTTTTCTAGTTCTCTTCGTTCCCTTTGTAAAGCTTCTTGCAGACTCTGACTTCTTTCTTCTCTCTGCTCTTGTTCTTTCACCAGCTGCCATATTTTTTCTTCTTCACTGTCCTCCGCAATTGCTTTCTCATCCACACCTGAAGGCACAGAAAATAAAGAGCGAGTAGCTTCCAGCATCACCTTTTCAAACCAATGCGGGACTGGTTAACAGCCGCCCCTGCAGAGACTCGGGAAGACTGCTCGATTCTTAGCCAACGCTGTTGGCCTGATGATGCACCTTCACGGTCTTCCAGCCCCCAGCCCCATGCATAGCACGGCACCCCCCACCCTTTACTTTCCTGAGATGAACACAGGTCACCCTGACCACGAACAACTCCATTTGCCCTCCCCTCCACTCCACATTTTCTCATCCTCCTCACCCCTTCCTCCCTCTTCCCTCCAAGCCCTGCATTTCTACCTCTATACTTGTTTATAACATCCCTCCACTTACCATCAGTGCCTATTTGTTGCCACAGCAGTTTTATAACTCTTGTCCTGACTCCCACTTGAGCCTCTCCTGTCCAGAATACTACAAAGCCACCCCCCAGCCATCGCGCTGCCATCCTCTTCCTCCCGGATGCCACCTTCCTGGGTTTTAGCTATTGCCTGCGTCCCGATCATTCCCACATCTTTTCCTCCAGCCCCAATCTCTCCCCAGCCGCACACCCATGTTTCTGACGGGTTCCCTGCCACGAACACCTGAAAGTCCCCTGGCACCAGCTTCGTACCTTATCATTCCTGTGCCTTTAATCATGCTCTTTCTGCACTGCTTTCACTTAGCCACTAGGGCTTCCTGGTTCTAACTCCTCCTCCTGCTGCCATTACGGCCCTCATCACCACTGACCTGAACAGCCAAAGGAACCTAGCCAAAGCTCTCCCTGACACCGGTCCCTCTGCAGGCAGGCAAGCCATCTGCATCAGCGTCAGTCATTTCCCGAAGAGAAGACGTGGCTTTTCTGTGTGCTCCACCAGAGCCCAAACCCACAGCACCGTGGGCTCTGACCACCTGCCTTTTTCTTTGTGGACTGACTTCCTGTAGCCCCTGACTTTAGCATTCAGAACCTGCTCCTCCAGCAGCAGACTCACCGTGGGACGAATACAACTGCACCTCCCTTGCTGGGCCTTTGGGGTCACTCTCCCCTAACCCTTCCGCACACTTCTCCCACCGAGCCCTTCCGCCCGGCCGGCTCCCATTCAGTGCCTCCTCGGGGTGAGGTCCTCCTTACTCCTCAAGTGACAGTAAGCCTCCCCAGCACTGCACTCACAGTGTTCTGTACCTGCCCATCAAAGCCACGTGTATCTGTCTGTCCTACGTCCGTCATTCCAGGCTTTACTTATTTGTCTATTCCCTGTAGCTCGCAGCACAAGTCCCTATGTCTCACAGGGTTAATGCAATTTCAGTCCCAAAGATGATAATGCTGACTTTTCTCCTCCAGCTCTGGAGGGGCCTAAACTTTTCTTAGGCTAAACTTCTTTCCCTCTGCTCTGCTAAGAGACGAATTCATGGGTTCACCCGAGAACTTCAAATGTTTTGATCTGCCCTGTTCTAAGTCCCCTGCAGGAACTGACTAAGTTTTACTAATAGGACAGAGGCAACAGAATCTTCTCTGTCTCTTGATCCCGGTCATGAAATTCACATACGAGAGGAGGCACAGGATCATTTCCAAGGGCAGAAAAGCGATCTTGTCCTTGCTGGTCGAAGAAGGGCTATTCCTAATGGTATGGAATAGCAATCTCAAAATAGGAATGCTGTTTGGCTGCTGATTTTAAAAGATAAAAAAAAACAAAGGCTACTTCTTTGATGTGGGGTATAGAGTCGTACGCCACATAACAAAACTGCAGTCACAAAGGACCACATATACAACAGTGATAATGACACCGTGGTCAAAGACGGACCGCATATATGATGGTAGTCCCGTAAGAGCACAATGGTTGCTGAAACGCTCCTGTCTGCTAGTGATGCTGTAGCCCCGTGATGTCAGTGCGCAGTGCTTGTGGAGATGCTGGTGTGAGCCAGCCCACCGTGCTGCCAGGCGTATAGAGGTACGGCACATGCAGCCACGCACAGCGCGTAACACTCGATGATGATACTAAAGATCTGTGGCACTGGTTTCTTTATTCACTGTACTGGACTCCCATCCGTATTTTTGAGTGTACGCTTTCTACTTACAAAGAGAAGCTTGCTGGAAAATGGCATGTCCTGTTATATGGGCAGCACCCTGAAACACTTCATGTTTACGTCTCTTCATGGCGCCGTTTTCCCTTGCGCTTCATTAAATGTCATGTTTTGTACCCTAACGTACTGTAATCTAAGAGAAACCGGCTGCACTATGAACTGTGAGTGCACAGGAGGCTGTATCATCTAGGTTTGCGTAAACTGCACTCTGCGATGTTCACGCAATGACAAATTGCCAAAAGTCCCGTTGCTCAGAATTTATCCCTGATGCCAAGGGGCGCACAGCTGCATTTTGCAGCTGCAGAACAACACACAGAAACCTCTTCGGATGGAAGAGCAAACAAAAGCACCGTTTCCATTGGGCACCTCGAAGATCCCAACCTTTGGCCTTTGCCCTCTCCTTCTGTACCCAAGTGAAGATGGGCAGTGATAACTACAAGAGAATTTTTCAATGATCAAAAGGTAACCAGACTACTTAAGAATCTTAAAAGGCATTACCGACTTTACATTATATCTCAGAGGTAGAACACCTCTCGCCTCAGTTAGTTTTCCTTACTCTGTGACAGGATTTTTACTCCCTTCTTGCCCATGTCTCTGCCGAACGGCTGCCTGTCACATCCACCTGTGGGTGGCCAGTGCCCCACTCAGGACTTAGGCCCTGGGAGGCCCTCAGGGATGGCTTTCTCACTGCCCAACTTCCCCACCAGAAGCTCCGTGAAGCACAGGCTTGGCGGGCTCACTGCCGTGTGCCCAGCTCTCCGGGAAGGGCCCAGCACAGAAAAAGTTCTTGATCAAGTGTCTGAATGAGTGCTTTCCAGAATGATTTACTCTGGAATCAAGAACATGAACCCTTTCAAAGTCTCTTGCTTCTTTCACTAATTCCTCACATTTTTGTGTAGGTCGACTCAAACCAAGAAACTACTTACAAGAGGAGGCTTTGCATACATAGGTTTTGGGGATGGTAGTCCCACCTAAACATTGGGAAAACGCAGTGATTTACTTGAGAAACTTCCTCTCAAGTTTGAGGCTTAAACACTGGCTGAAGGGGAACAGGACCTGGCTAGAATGAAGGTCTGGTCTCCACTACAGCCTTCCTCCCCTGCCCTCAAACACTGGGGAGGGACAGGAGCATGCTGGAGAAGACAAGAGGAAAGAGAAAGTGGGTCGCACAGGCCTGATGACCACTTCCCCTCATCGGCTTCTCCAAAAACTCAAGTATAAAGCTTTTCCTGTCCTCATTTTTTAATTTAATACATGAAGGCAGCAAATAGAGACAAATGGTATGTTAATAGTTCTCATACGATAATGACATTGAAGAGGTACATGCGTATTAACCATTATTTCAACTTTATACTATGATTGCCTAAGATGGAATGTTTTGGTAGAAGTCTCTTAAGGAAAAAGGTAACTGCTCTGTTGGACTTTGGACAAGTAAAGATATTAAAAGCCACTGGCCCAGGAAGTCTAAAGGAGAAGCCTGTTCTTCAGTTTTCTCCTTGGCACGGTCTTTACATGTTCAAATTGGGAGTTACTTCAGGAATGTGACTGACAATGATAACGCCCCAACCAACCCCAAGACTTGGAGTAATCTGTGCTTACAAAAAGTCCTCCAACAACACATGAAATAATTTGCAGGGCACAGACTGGTGTTCAGTATGCGGTCACGCTACCTGTTAGCTACAACCGAGGAAAACTCACCTGGGTAGTTAGAGGAGGCAGGTCTGGCAGGAAGAGCGGCCGAGGCAGCGTCCGAGTGAGGCATGTCACCAGCAGGATGGAGGTCATCCGCTTCTAAGCATTTTGGCATGTCCCCTGCATCTACACGAGCTACAAACAAGAGTCCCGTGAGTCCTGAACAACTACAGCAAGAGAGAGGAGGGCAGGGAGGGGGTAACTCACTACAGAGTGTGGAAGTCTCAGCCCAAGCAACCATGCCAGACCTTTCCTTACAGAATCAATTCCAGCCCTGGCTGGTGTGGCTCAGCGGACTGAGTGCTGGCCTGCAAACCAAAAGGTTGTTGGTTCGATTCCTAGTTGGGGCACATGCCTGCATTGTGAGCCAGGTTCCCCAGTTTGGAGCATACGAGAGGCAACCAATTGATGTATCTCTTGCACGCTGATCTTCCTCTCTCTCTTTCTCCCTCCCTTTCCCCCTCTAAGAAGTAAATGAATAAAATCTAAAAAAAAAAAAGAAAATCAATTCTACGATGTTTGCTGCACAACCACTTGCCAGTGTGTTCACTTCTCAAAATGTTCTTACACTTTAAAGACAAGATTTGTTTCCAAAATTGGATTCATAACCCAACAGGAAAGGGCCAGAAGAATTCACCCGGCTTGCCGATAATCATTTGAACTCCATTTAAATAGCAATGAGTTAACTAAGTTGTTAAAGTAGTTGGCAAAGAGTCTGCAAATTTTACTAAGCCCCCTCACTGAACTGTTCAAAATACACTTTCAGAGTTGGTGCTGAAGCTCACACGGCAAAATGATATTTATATACAAATATAAAGACTTCACAGGCTGGAGAGAACTTTAAGGCTGACCGACTCTACGTTCCAATTTTATACGTAAGCAGCAGGCTCCCAGGGAACCATCCAAAGCAGGGCCAGAGCCAGGACACCAGTTTGTAGACAATGGAGTTGATATACTTTCGCCTCCATTCTTCCACTAAGAGTGGGTTTTGTAAATCTGAGCCAGTTGACAGAATCGGTACGATTTAAAGAAAGTAACTTATCATCTTCATATTTCATAAAAAGGAAAAAAATAAATTAAAGAAGCACTCACATTAAATCTCAGGCAATCCCAAACTTAGTAAATTAAGGATTCACTTGTGAGCTTAGCTCCAACTTTGAAATTATTGGTTATCCTGAAATTTTTTAAAAAATGGAACTCAAATGTACCCCCTGGAAACCTTTGTGATATAAAAATGAGGATATATATCTATATTTATGGTGTTATTACAAAATACAAATGTCCTAACTTGTAATTGCTTTGATTTTTATAACAATGGATGTTTCACCAAAACAGCTTTCTACATTTTCAACTTATAAAAACTGGTAGTTATATTTGAACTTACATTTAAAAGATGACTCAAATTCTTCATTATCATTCAAAGATTGCTTGTCCGGATTTGAAAATTCAGTTCTATCCTGGAGTTCAGTTTGTCTTTGATAGAGACTGGGTTGGAAGAATAAAATTCATGAATGTGAAGCTGCAGTAACATAAGACCCAAGAGCACAGGATGGTGCAATGCTTTTGTGACTCGAGAAGACACTTTAGAAAGTACCTGTGCACCCTGAGAATGAGAGCTGCCCAGCATGGGTGCTCTCTGGGCACCCGGCAGCAACGCTGAGCAACAGCGTTAGCTCAGGGCTCCGCAGGGCCACCTGACCCTGGCTGGGGGTAGGCACCACCATCGTGTGCAAAGAGGAATGCAGCCCTCTCGGTGCTGCCCCTAGGAGTTTGTTTCTTCAAGAACCACAGAACATATTTTTAAAATATTCTGCACACCATCAGCATGAGTCAGCTAAAGATGCAATCCTACAGACACCATGGCATCAAAGTGCCTTAAGTCACTGTGTGTGTCCTGTCTGTTGTCTTGGTTTTATTTTATCACAAGAGAGAGTAATAGAAAATACGTGTGTGTGTGCACGCGCACACACGTAAGTCCCACATGTGACTCAAACCCCGGGCTGGGTGACCCACCGCTGAACTCCCAAACACACCTACTCCGTCCTGCTTCAGCAATCAAACCCGACGACCCACTACCACTTCAGAACTGATCTCCGTAGACAGATTAGGGTTCTGTTTGTTTGGACATAATAATATGCCATCGTAATTTTTAAAGGACGTTTAAAAGATGTGTGAAACATCTCCAAGTTTAAAAATAAACAAACTGAAGTTACTTGCTTTTGCAGATTTTGTATGTTGCTTTTTTACCTTTATCAACTGAGTCGATTCATGGAACGATGAAGATGCTTACTGATACCATAGTGCGTATTCTGTATATCAGGCTTAGCAAAAAAGAAAAAATTACTTATTTGCTAAAAGGAATTTTTCCCAGGTAATTCAGATGATTCTAAAACATCGCACATCACCTTACAACCTGGCTGCAAATGCTATACGGCCACAAGGTCTTGAGCATCCCCTGAAAAGACCAGACCAGTGGAGGCTGAGCTGCTGTGTAGCTGACCAGACCTGGCTGAGGCCGCCCAGCACGTGGACTCACCTGGCCTCCTGCTCCTGAGGGCTGGGAAGCGAATGGATGGAAAGGCTGTGCCTAGACCCAGGAGGCGAAGGCTGCAGCATTCTTTCAGGACAAGGACTGGAGGCAGCAACTTGGGATCGACCCAGACCTAAGGGGCACCAGAAATCAGGACAAGAATGTTACAAATTACCTCGGGGGAAAAGGCAACGTGGTGTCTAAGGAGTTCTCTTGGTTTGAAAAGAAACTCTACTGCCCTTTCACACAATTGAGTGTGATGTATAAATGACCCACAGCATCGACAATTCAAGCACCTAAGTGCAACTGCAGTGATTACAATAAAACATATACAAGTAATCGGCAGGAAGGGAAAGCCACTGATTGTCACTTTCTGGACACCTGTGCATACCAAGCAAAATGCTGGAACTTGCCACTCTATCCCACTGCCTCCCCACCAACCCTGCGCCATAGGACAGACACTGCTGGTCAGCAGGCAATCATAGGGCCGTGAGGACGCAACTGCTCAGGCTAGAGATTTCCTAGGCTCCCTCCTGTTCTCTAGGGCTAGCTGTTACTCAGAGAAGAGGCCCACCGAGGACCATCCAAGTCCGGAGCATCCTGCAACCCTTTCTACGGAAGCTCACCTTCCAGGTGCATCTCAGCATCAAAGCTCCGTTTAGCTCTCTCAAGGGGAGCGGTGGAGTGGCGTCTGCCAGCGCCTTTGCGGAGCCGGGACGCTGTCGTGCCCGTCCGCGCTTCCGTCTCGCCCGCTGCAGGCTGCCTGGGCACAGCTCCCTCCTCTGTAAAGATCCGTCTTTCCGAGGAACTTAACGTGACACTCTTGAGAGTTCCTCGCACGTGCAGGGGAGGTGGGCTCTGGGATGCTAGCGGGCTTCCAGAGTGGGGCCAATGACGAACTCTTTGACAGTAATCCCGGAAAGCTTTCTCCAAGCTTTCGGCCTCACGCTCTAGCCCTCTCATTCTTGCCTTGGTGTTGGCTACAAACTCAAGGTCAGATTCAGGGGAGCTACCATCCGTGCTTGCACTTGGATAATTTATGGCTCTTGGTGTCATTGTGCCTGCCGTCAGCTGTTCCTGTTTGAGAAGATTTTTCAAGAAATCCCCGCTTATTCCACCATTGGAAGACACCACGGAGCCATTGACCAGACTCGGCTTCACACTGCGGTACACTTCGTTCTCCAGGACTGTGGGTTACAAAGAGATAAGGTGACAAATGAGCTGAGAATAAAATTCCAATACGCTTGAGAATTTTTCTGAAAAATGAAAGAAGGTAATAATAAGAACAAGCATGCACATTAAATCATTCCTGCAGCCACAACAATGCTAATAATTATTTAGTAGCATTTACTGAGAGCTTTTATATACCAGCTACAGCTTCATGGGTCTTTTTTTTTTTAGGTCATCTTTCTTAAAGCATGATATTATTTCAAAATTCATGATACGCAATCTTGAAATCCCAAAAGCTCTGAGAACTGAAAATTTTTTTTAAATATTTTATTTTTATTTATTTTTAGAGAGAGGGGAAGGGAGGGAGACAGAGAGGGAGAGAAACAGCAATGTATGGTTGCCTCTCACATGGCTTTCACAGGGACCTGGTCTGCAACCTAGGCATGTGCCCTGACTGGGAATCGAACCTGGACGGTCTGGTTCCCAGCCCGCACTCAATCCACTGAGCTACACCAGCCAGGGCTAGAACTGAAAATTTTATTCATAATTTATTTGATCACAAAACCTCACAGGACTTGACCTCATCTGGCTGATAAACTTGACCTGAACTGATGTAAACCCACTCATAATCTGTATTTATTCTAGCCAGCATGGATGTTCATACCTCTGACTGCAAGCATGTTTCACTAAAGGATGCTGCCCCATAACTCCTAGAGCGGTGACAAAATCCATCGTAGGGCAAGTTTCGGATAAGGGAATGAGGACTTGCCATCAGAGCAAGGCTGTGGGCTAGGAACTCCCACTCCTCCCATATCACAGATGGGGGCCGAGGCGGGGTCACACAGGTAGCGAGGTGTACAGACGCTGTGACCTGCTATGGCAAAGCCAGTGCGCGTGGACACTACTCTCCCACAGTGCCTCCAGGACAATGCACGTGCCAGAAAGGCCCCATCGCAAACTGTTTTTCACGACTCGAGATCACTGGGATTCTAGCCGTGGGCAGTTTGGCAAACAGAACTGTTGAGAGAAACTAAGGAACAGGAAGGAGAAGAAACGCGTAAATAAAAATCAAACTAGTGCGGGAGAAGGAATAAGGACTAGTGAGGAAAGAGTGCAAATGGGAACTGAGGACAGCCAGAATCAGGAGGCACAAGAAACCAGTTCAATTGCTAACACACAGAAACTTCCTTTGAGCTTCTTTCAGTGAAAGAAGGTACCTAAGCTTCAGGACATGTCTGATGAAGCAGGAAGGGGCAGCTGACATGCCTCCTCAGTGAAGACATGTAATAACATGACAGCAGTAACCATTCTGACTGTCTGATGTGTCCTGGGTGCTCGACAGGGACCCATCTCTTTATCTTCTTCATCGTGGCACGGTAGGTATTCTTATCCCTTATCCCCGCTACAAGTGAGGACCCTGAGGTCCACGG
This sequence comes from Micronycteris hirsuta, assembly GCA_004026765.1. NCBI lineage: Eukaryota > Metazoa > Chordata > Mammalia > Chiroptera > Phyllostomidae > Micronycteris > Micronycteris hirsuta. Next base: position 22,713 of record PVJI01016246.1, read on the forward strand.
AAGTGAAATGTGCCCAACATCAAAATCAGGGTGCAAAAACCAAAACATTATACATAATCAACCTGACTTACGCTGATGTGACGTAAGCCACCCTGCTTCTCCCGCACGTTTACTCATCTCTCAAGGAATATGCAAACACTGAGAAGTCAGAATGATCTTATTATCGGGGTAACAAATATAAAAGAAAAGCCTAGGTCCACAATGAATTTGGGGACCTCTGTGTCACCAAAACACCTTTCCTATTAGCGGTAGGAGGCTCTTGCAAGCCATGGACACCTGTAAAAGCGAGTCACATTAGCGGATGACCCAGTTGGTATTCCTGAAATTTCAGAATAGAGAGTTTTACTTCTAAGATGATACAGTTCCATGGCTTTTCCCCTACTATGAGAATTACTGAAAATTCAACGAGTAACGATCATTGTATTTCCATCTGTGCCCAAAGTTTTACACGTACACGCACACACTTATAGGTTCAAAATGTCTCTCACCTGTCTCAGTTTGTTTCAGCTGCATTTTTAAATCAGTCACCTGCACAGTTAACCTCTTTACAGAGGCCTCATACTCTAGTATCTGGGCCTTCAGCTTTGTAGAACGTTCAATCTGAAAAGATGGAGAGAACGAAAAGAAATCAATCAAATCAAAGAACAAAAGAACGAAACGAAATCCCAGTTCTCTTCGAAAGGAACAATTCTCTTATCGGGCTTATTCTCTTTCACCAGTTCTGAGCAGCTTTATACCTGTAATGTGCAGGTCCCTAGAAAACAACGACAGAACACACAAGCAAGTTGCCCACCTCCCTTTTCACTCATCTCAAAGAACAGCTACTGCGGGGCACGGGGCAGACACCAGGAAGACAGGATCCACATGCCTAAGTCACAGGGTGAGAATCAAGAGACACTAATAGTGGGCACCATCAGGACTGGGCAATTTTATGTTTCTGTGCGTTTGCTTTCCTCTGGGTTTTATTACTATTATGAATGTAGAATCACATAATCATGCACAAATTTTCTTGGACAGGACACATACCGTGACATTAGGTGAGTAGTTTTTGATGTTGAAACCGATCTGATTTACACTGGTCTGACATAGGCCAAATTTTACATGTATACAGAGTGACCGGCCTAACACCTGGCCCAGCAAAGAGCAGTCAGTACTCACTTCACTTTGCAGTTGCTTCTGCAGAGCTTCCTTGTGGGTTTCGAACTCCTTATGCCCTAACAGGATAGCAGTTTTTGCTTTCTTTAATTCTTTCTGAAAATTTAGCAGCTCAGGAGATGGCTGAGCTATGCCTAAGAAGGTAAAAAAGCCTGGTGATTACCAACCATTAAATTTTCTCATTTTACTTAGCAAAAGCATGTAAAGAGATTTTAAATGGTTATTTCTTTTCTTTGTATGCATGTAATTAATATTATATTAATTCTATTAAATGGACTAAGAGCAATCCTGACCCACAAATTTCAGGAGAATATAATGCATGCAAATGCAAACTTCACTACTCTTCCTTGTCCTACTCCAAGTAAAAATTCTTTGAAATCCCAAATTAACATGAAAGCCTGCCACTTTCCTCTACCACACACAGAAGTTGTAGAAGGTACCACCCTCCATCAAAACGGCTGACAACTACCCCGAGGCCCAATCCAACCCATGCACCTGTCCCCGGCATTCTGGGTCCAGGCACAAAGCAGATGGAGATCCCCCATTTCAGTCACGGGAGGACTCATGTAGGGTAGCCACAAAGGATGGCGGTGTTCCCTGGGCTAGTAATGGGGCCGTGCTCTTACCATCCTTGGGCCTAGAGGATCAGGGAGGGGTGAATTCCCAAAACTGAAGAGAGTGAGCTGGCGCAGGCGCATAGCGCTGGTGACAGGCCATCTGCAAGCGCTGGGACCTCGCGTAGCTCTGAGGCACAGGGCCAACCCAGGGCCACTTTACATAAGGAGGGAGGAGCGGGGGAAGGGGGTTGTAGTAAGGGCGTAACAACAAACCTCACCTGACCCTCACCCCTCCTTCCCAGTGCCGAGGGTGTCCCTACTGGCCGGACCGAGCGGCAGAGAGAGGACACCAGTACAATCCAGAGAGGCAGATTTGTACAGTTTAAAAATATTTCTTCTTAGTGACACTATCAACTATGCAATAGCAAGCAAAAAGGAAGTAACTTCAAATCGAGAATGTTAATTTTATAAAATTTTCCCAATGGAAGCCTCCCTAAGCAGTTTCATAGTACTAAACTAATAGGAACTGAAAAACATGAAAATCAGGAAAAAAACATACGGTTTAAGAGACTCAAGTTTTCACTTCTACTGTCTTGCACTTGTTGTTTAAGTAATTTATTTTCTTCCAGCAGCTCTTGGTTCTCATGTTTTAGAAGTGAATAATCATCCATTTCTTTCAACTTTTCATTCAGCAGGTGGTTTTGCTTTGTTATTGCCAAACACTGGGCTCTGAGAGACTCAAGCTCACGCTGGAATTGAAGAAGTAAAACTTGCATTTGAACAGTGACTTTACAGTACTGCTTACATAAAAGCTGGCAGGCTGCTTCAGGCTGGGTGGCACCATTTAATTAAGGTCACTTCACTTGACAACAATGTACGTCATCTTTTGCCCAAGAGTTGGGGCAGGGAACGTTTATCCAACTTTGTGCGTATGTAGAACCCCACCCTACAAAGCGAGTGCTTCTGATTAAGATTATCACCCATTTTCCACATGCGACTAAGGTTCCAACAGCTGTCAAAGACGCTGGCAATGCATGCTTTTAAATACGAAAGGCAGAGCTATCACAAACTTGCTCTGGGAGCTTTCCTTTTCTTCGCACGTCTCAAGTTTGCAAACAAAAGCCTACAAAGTTCTCAAAGAGGTTATTATGACTGTAAAAATAAATTTGATATACAGAATATATTTAAGTACCTAAAGTCGCCCTTCAGATAGCACACCAGAATGAACAGAAATAAAGTAACAGTGGCATATAGAAAATGCATCTCACTTTGTTTTAACCTATTAGACCCTGATGTAATGATAGGAATTTTCAGCTCTTGCTGATGGGAAGGAAGAAGAGGCTGTGGTAGAAACTAAGGTGCACTGGCCACCTGCTATGGGCTAGGCACATGAATCAGCTCGCAGAAGTCCCTCGACAACCATGGAATGTGGGCAATACCCCGATGTTTCAGGACCGTGTCTGGAGGCACACAGGCAGTAAGGGAGACACAGGGCATTCAAGCCAGACTCTAGGCCCCTAGGATGTACTCCTCCCAGGCTTTCCTAGCAGACAAAGATTGCAATGAAGAACTCCTGAATTAACTTAAGGTGGGCCATCACCTTCTTAGTCATATAAACAGGCCAAACACATCAAGAAGATAAATAATGAATGACTGACACCAAAATTTAATGTATTGCCTAACATTGCAAAAAATCCATAGGCTTAACAATTACCTGAAGTTCTTTCACATGATTTGCAGAATGACTGAGTTCTTCCTTTTTCAAATTAATAGCCGTGAACTCCTCTTGCAAACGTATGGCTTTTTCTGAAAGAGAGAACCAACCAATTAAATATCATGTTTTCCTAGTGAGTATAAAACTCATTTAAGAATTTATGGCCAATATATCCAACCTAATGACCATTATTTCATAATCTGAAATAGAAGATGTGAGAATCACGAAAAAAAAAAGTCAGTAGGGCAAGTACGAAATAAGCCCTGTTGCCCAACAGGTGATGGGAAGTCAGTTATAACGGTCACATATGTGATGAGCTTCCTTCTGCTATACACGCTAACCAGTCACACCATGTGTCAAAACATGTGAACTTCCTTAAAGACAAAGACTTGTCTTATGAATATAATCACTATTTTGTCATTTTCACTTCGTCTAATACAAGTTTGTGTAGATATATTATCGAAAGATAATTTGCTGACTACATGACGGTACTAATTCCTAAAGTATTAGTGTCCACAATATAGTCACAAAGGAGCAGCCACACACGGGGTGACCTCACATGTCAATATCAAGTACCCAGCCCTCGTTCACTCCAGGAATTCTTTTGAAATTTCCACCTAAAGTTCTTGTCACAGGCAAGTTCCTAGAAATATACTGAAATGTAAAATACCTGGAGATTAAAAAATTATCCAACTTTTCTAGTCCTGGGCTAATGTATACAACAGTTTAGGGGGTTACATGTCAAGTGAAAATATCATGAAGCATAAAAATATATTAGAAATAAGGGATTATGTCACGGGGGACAGAGACGTTAAAATACAATTTTCCATAAGTAAAATATGAAGTGTCTCATGGTTAAAACCACAATGGGATATCCCTTCACACCTGTCAGAATGGCTCTCACCAATAAATCAATAAACAGCAAGGGCTGGCAAGGACGTGAAGAAACGGGATCCCTCGTGCACTGCTGGTGGGAATGCAGACTGGTGCAGCCACAGTGCAAAGCAGTATGGGGGCTCCGCAACAATGTAAAAAACAAAGCTGCTTATGATCCAGCAATTCTACTCCTTGGTATATCCAAAAAAAAAAAAAAACCAAAAACACTAATTCAAAAAGATATAAACCCCTATGTTTGTTGCAGCATTACTAGTAACAGCTAAGATATGGAAGCAACCTAGATGTCCATCAATAGACAAATGGATAAAGAAGACGGGGTATATACACGCAATGGGATATTATTCAGCAATGAAAAAGAATGACATTTTGCCGTTTGTGACCACATGGATGGACCTAGAAGGTATTTTAGTAAGTGAAATGAGTCACAGAGAAAGATAAATAGCATATGATTTAGCTTATGTGTGGAATCTAAAAAAAAAAAACAAATGAATAAACAAAACAAAACAAAACCAGACCCACAGATAACAAGCTGATACTTGCCAAAGGGGAGGGAGGTAGGCAGATGGCGGGAAAAATATCCTGAGCACCCTACTTCCTCTCAGTTTAAAGGTCATTTTTGACTTGTTACTTATTTTAAAGAAGTATCTAAAGGTGAATAAAACCCTGCCAGTACATCACTGACCTTTGTGAATATACAAAAGGTTAAACACGAAGGTTGCAAAAACAGAGTGAGAGACAATGGTTATTTTTTCATTTTAAAAGGACAAAAATGTATAATTTTGTACTAACAATGAAGTGTGAGCTTTATATATTTTTGAAATTCTGAAGAGCCCCACATCAGGAAGCTAATCATCTATATCAGAAATGAAAACGCAGCCCCCCTCCCCCGAGACTCACCTTTATTCTTCCTTTCCTCTTCAATCAGTCTGTTCGTTCTGGCAATGTAGTCGTCCTTTAGCTCTAGTTGATACCTGAGAATCAGAATGACTGGAAATGAGCTTTCTGTCACTTTCCTGGACAGATCCCTATCCATGTGTGAGCTTAGCTATGGCACCTGGGCGCCGAAGGGCACTGAACATGGCCACACATATGTCAAGGCCTCTCAGTACTAGGCCAGAGATTCAAATTCTGAATTTACAGGATCCAGCAAAAGCCTGCGGCAATCCTGTAATATGGGTCCCCAAATGCGTGTCATTGTGAGGTTACTGAGAACAATTATGGTGGTGTGAACGGACACAAAAACACAAATGAAGTTAAACTTACACTGTATACAATTGACCCTAAATCCCAAAAGAGAAGTAGTCAGTCACTTCCAGTCCCCTGCCTTGGCCCCACCGCCCAGAAGAACTTTTCCCTCAAGGGCTGAGCACAGCGTGGACAGTCCAGTGCCAGCACTTCCACATCCGGGTCAGTAATAGCAGAAGGCACATTTAAGCCCTTTCACTTATCTCTACCATCTGTTACTAGCCAACCTGGGTTCAGAGATGGGAGAAAGGAAAGAGATGTCTCCTGTGGTGAGTGTCCTCTGACCTCTGACATGTGCCAAAGTCACAAAGGATAGCCAAAGCAGGCAGACAAAGGTCTCCATGGTGATGTAAACCTAGCAGACACACTTACTCATTTGTTCCTAAAAGTTTAACAACTACGAATATTTAAGTGTTTGCTACTATACTCGAGGAGGTGATATAAAATATGTAGAGATAACATCCATCATTTCAAAATTGATACATGGAAAGGTACTATATTTTGTTTCATTAGAATTCTTTTAAAGAGCCCTGGTTGGTGTAGCTCAGTGGATTGAGCGCGGGCTGGGAACCAGAGGGTCCCGGTTCGATTCCCCGTCAGGGCACATGCCTGAGTTGCGGGCCAGGTCCCCAGTGAGGGCCATGTGAGAGGCAACCATACATTGCTGTTTCTCTCCCTCTCTGTCTCCCTCCCTTCTCCTCTATCTAAAAATAAATAAATAAAATCTTTAAAAAAAAAAAGAATTCTTTTAAAGAATAACCTCAACAAACCCTCACCAGTACGATGTAATAGAAGATCAATGACAAATTATGGGAAAGGCAGTAAAATAGAGGCCAATGATTAAGAAATACCAAAGCACCTCAGGTGAGTCATCTTCACCAAGAATTCATTTACTCAACAAATATTAAACTGAACACTTATTATGTGCCAGACAGTATACTAAGCACTAGAGAGAAGTTATCACATGGGCTTAATGTCTTTGCACTAAGATATTAGTTGCTGAAACACAATAAAACTCAGACTATAAGAAAAGCCATAGAAACCACAGTTACCTGTCTTTTCCTTTACCTGTATCTTTTTTTTTTTCTTTTGCTTAACATAGTTAATTTCAGTTTGTTTGTTTTGATTCCGGCTTTGCAGAATTTTGAAGGACTATAAGGCACATGTTCACTGACAAACACTCGAACCACAAGATAAAATCATTTGAATTGACAGATACTCCCATTTTAGTAGCAGGACAAGTAGAGGAAGAGAACTAAAAGTGATCATTCCAATTGCATCCCACATCAGCCGTGCAAGCTGAGCACGTCACAGGATGCCCTAAAAACTAAAGCAAATCACGGGCCCTCAACACGTGTTACAGAGGCTGTGGGTAAGAACAAGCAGAGGACGCTACTCCGTGCACTGTGTCCTTTTAGACCTGCCTGAACTCAGACACTCGTGGGAAAAGCTTTACTATCAATGGAAACCTGTATTCTTTTAAATACTAACTTCCACCATAACATATTAGTTGTATCTACTTCATTAGTGCTGCATGTTTCCATCAACTTAATTCAAATACGTTAGTTCTTTAGAAATGGCGAAGAGTTACTTGAGAATTTCATTCTGGAGCTTCTGCTCATAGGCCTCCTCCATACTCTTTATAGTCAGTTCTCGTCTCCTGAGTGCGTCACTCACGCTTTTATTTTTTTCTTCTTGTAGCCTCTGGGCCCTGAAATTAGCAAACATATAAAAAGCAAATTAAAAACTATAATACCTGAAGTAAAGCCTTAGGAGAAAAAATAGCATGGGATTTTAGCTCCACAGACTAAAACTGTTATGTGACTGTCAGCACTGGGAAGTAAGCGAAAAGAGCCAGAAGTCTACTCTATGAACTGATGTCGTTACATGATAGGTCTGAAGTGGCACATGGAGCCATACAGTGGCACCAGGCTGGAGGGAGTGTGAAATTGTGAAGACCAAAGTGCTTCACACTTAAAAAAACGGTTACAGGTGATAAATGGCCATAACCAATTCAGAGGTGAAAGAATAATGTTATTAAGTTACAAAGCTACGAACCAAAGTTAGTGTACTTGAGGGCTTGTTTCTTCTGTAACACTGTTTCCATGAGACTTAATTGATTAGCCCATAGGTACTAAAGATAGATTTGTTTTTGGCATTTAATAATCTAGTGACTGAATATTGAAAAGTGCTGAAAGAAAGAGCAAAAGTTAGATGGATCCATCAGAACTTCCAAATACTGAAGAATGGAATGGTCTTCAAAGTGAGACCTTAAGTCAACCACACATCAATTCCAGAGCCCGAGAATCTGGTTCAGAGGTACCATCGGGCCAAGAGAAGCGCTAGGGAACGGGGACTATTCCAAGCAGAAGGTAAATAAAATGCCATGTGTTAGCTCCCTCTGCTGGCTAACTGGTAAAGCAAAGGAGCAGTAAACTACATTTATCAGTTTACATGCTTAGAAGGAAGAGTTAGGGGAAGTGGAGGTAAAGTGATGATATCATTGCGAGCATTCTCCACCCAAATTTTGTTACTTTCCTCTTCTCTTTCATGATCAATTTACCACTTCAGTACTACCAAAAAGAGAGTAAGGTAGGTAGAGAGGAGAAATCACATGAATCAAGCCATTATATATGAGAACATTCATGAAGATGCAGACAGATCCTTTAATGAAGAAAGAGTATCTGTGTGTGTTAACAGCGGAACCTAATGGGAAAGAAAGCTTATTCCGTAAATGGTAAGACTGGTGAGCTTGCTATTAATCCCAGGTGAGATATGAAGAATCAACCATTTGTAATCACTTAGAAGAAGTACACACACATCACGAGACATATTTCACCCAGTAAAGGTCAAGTCAGAGCCACCATATTTCCTTTGACAGCAGAGCAGGTGAATGTATCTGAAATTCAGTTACATGCACATGCAACCATGAGATCTGAAGGACTGAATGTAAACATGCAACATGATTTGTTAAAGCATTATTAGCTTCTTCAAATTATTTGTCTGGTTTTACTGTAGCCTGGTGATAGTGCCTCATTCTGCTTTTCATCCCAATGTCTAATATTTTGAAAGCGAAATCCTCATCTTTGTTTCCCTTAACTTGGGCCTTTTAAAACTAGGTGATGGCACCTTTACAACCAAGCACTCTACTTGGCAATTAACCTTAGAACACGTAGACATATGTAGTTCTTTTTAATCTCATAGATTCTCAATATCCAAAATGAAAACATGTTACTTACAAGTCAAAAGCTTCAATTCTTTGCTTCAGATCTGCTTCTCTGCCTCTTAGCAAATCTATATCTTTTAGTAGAAGCTGCCGTTGAGCATAAATTTCTTTTGTTTCAATCTGTGCAAGAAAGCATTAATTTTTAGCAGGCAAGCTAAAGAAAATAAAGCAGATTTGAACTAACAGACTGCTTCCTAAATTCCAGAAAACAATCAAAGTACAGATATTCAGAGTAACAATTTCACTTTCAAGAGGTTTCACTCAGAGATATGCATTTTGTCTGTTCTAGTTGCGTAAAATTTTATGCCCTCCCCTAATGACGGTTAAGCTACATTACCCTGTGTATCTAACATCCCTTGTGTAATTATTCTACTTCATTGACATCTCTGACATTTACTTAAAATTTTGGTAAGTTCTTCAGCAAAAAAAAAAAGAAGAAACAATGTACAGTCAGCAATATAACTTAACAAAACAGAATCCCCATGGTTCAGTAGTTGTACAAGAGTTTCAACTCATAGGGAATTCTCACTCGGCATTAGCAAGTTCGTATGAACCCGACTGAATAGGCCACACTTCCATTTGTGTGTTCCCTGAGCAAGGATTCACTGATATTGTGTCAGCAAGCACACTGGGCCCTGGCTGGTGCAGCTCGGTGGACTGAGTGTCAGTTTGCGACCCAAAAGGTTGCCAGTGCCATTCCAGGTTGCAGGATGGGTCCCCAGAGGGGGGTGCGTGAGAGACAACCCTCTCTTGCTCCCTCCATTCCTCTCTCTCTAAAAATAAAAAAAAAATTTAAAGCATGCTGGGAGCTGAATATAAAAAGATGAGCAGATATAGTGCCCCCATCTTTTAAAAAAATTCACAATTTACTAAGGGAGAAATAATCACTCTACGATGTGATGATTTCACAACCAGAATCCACAGTCCCCATGGCAGGAATGAGGCCCGAACGGGTTCACCAGTGGGAGTCAGGGAAGTGCCACCAGGAGGCAGCACTCAAGCTGCGAGTCTGAAGGACAGGGCGCTTTTACCAGGGAGAGAAGGGGAAGGACATTCCAGGTGGTGGAGTAAAGGCATGGTGCCTTTTGTGAGGACGGCAACCTGCCCCAGAGCCTCCAGAGAGCCCGCTAACTAAATGGGGGCTCGGGGACTGTTAGCTATCGGATGGATCTGATCTAGTCAGTCACCTGTCTTGAAGATGGAAGTGTTAGTCTGCACACAACCCAAGCATCTCAAAGGTCAGTGCTTCCAACATTTACTTTTATAGCTAAAATGAGCCCAATTCCCAAGCATGCTATATAAAATTGTAGAAGGGGTACAATTACCAATACTAACTGGGCCTTACTGAGAAGCTCCAAGCAAGGGTTGACACCGGGAGGAAACCTCTTACTTCCACCATCCCCTGGTATCAGGCGTTTCGGCTGTACACAGGAAACGGTGCCCCGGATCCTGTCTGGTCTGACACACCACCCTTGGGAAAGGAACTGTTTTTCCTAAAGGCGCAGATCCAATCCCTCTTGCCTACACACATTCCCCACCACTGCTCAATCTCTCCACTCCTGTCCCGCCACTTTCCTGGGTGGCAAGATCAAACGACCACATGGCAGACACTTGCAGCCCTGGCCTCCTCTACTCCAGGGCCCTTTACCTTTGCTCCGATGGAAGAACACCGCATTTGGTTTCCGACTTCACGTAAAACCTCAGCCTGCACCTCTGTCCTCGTGGTCCACCCTTTTTCTTCTACCCATCAGTATCCCCAGACCTATTCCTTCGGGTCTTTGAAATTGCCACATAGCCCTCCCTTCTCCCCTAGGTTAGAGCCATGCACCCTCTGTTCCGGTTCCCTTCACCATCGTGCCGAACCCCAGTGTCTTCAACTGAACAGGCAGCCTTTCTCAAATCAAGTCAACTCAGCTCTATAAGGCTCCGCTCCCCAAATGTGACTCTTTCTGCCCTGGCTGACCCTCCAAATCCTCCCAAGAGTTACAGCAGAACAACCATCTATAAGCACTTGGGTTGGTCTGCTTCAGTTCCAGGTTGCCCACCTCAGCTGGGCCCCTGGAACAGAGGAGCGGCCCTGTCTGCTTCAGAGAGCTGCTCCTCCTTTCCCCCAGCAGCCAGTGCACACCTCTGGTTCTCTCCTTGAGGCTGCTCCGTACCCCTCACATCTGCCGCTTATGTAGCACGAGTCGCTCACACGCCTGACACGCACGTTCAAGTCCAGTTTTCCTCCCAGCAGTCTCGAGAGACGGAAGTCTGCATATTGTTTTCCAGGACAATTCTCCCACTTGCTCTTGACCCCAGCCCCTACTGCTCCTCTAGAGCCTGGTGCCACCGATTATTCCAGCAAATGCCCCATCTCTCTCCTGGACTTTAAGTCAATCTACTAATAGCTGCAGGAAAGAGCCGCCCAGTAAATGACTTTAAAATATTACCTCCTGGTGCTTTTGAATTCTCTCAAGGGACAGCTTTTCCCGAGAAAGGAGGGCTTCCGATTTTGCTTGACACGCTCTCTCAACGTCGTTCCAGAACTTCGCTAATTCCGCCTCAGACTTCTTCCTCTCTTCCCTTTTGATTTTTTCTATTTCATTATTTTTAAAATGCTGCAGCTGCCAATTGATCACAAATAACTGTAAATACTAATAACCATACTTAAAACATAGTAACAAATTCTCCATGGTCTAAATTTAACATTCGTGCTCTAAATATACTGAGTTTCATTCATCTTTACTTTCATCTCATTCACTGACCCTGCAGGAGTCACTCAAAGGCAGAGACATGACGTTGAGCAGAAAGGAAAATAATATTCACGACAGAACAGTATCGCATTCATTAATATTCTAAATATCTTCCTACGTACCTAAGATGAAAAATGAAAAGATAAGCAAAAATACCATTTTTGTTAATAGCAACAAGATAAATTTACCTTTTGCTGCATTTCTGCCTGAAGCTGCTGTTCTACTTCTTTCTTATATTCATTTAATTTTATTTCTAAAGATTGTAAATTTGGACGCTGAGGGTAAGCATCTGCAAACTGGTCATCAATAAGCTGAAGCTTCTCAGCTGTTTAAAAAATAAAACAGGAAATTAGGATAGAGGAATGTGGTCAGGTGAGCAAGAGGCCAGAGGTCTGTTCAAAAGAGTGCACTCAGGGAGAGTGCAGGGATGTCTGCAGTTTACTCTGAAATAATTTAAAAAATTAAGATTAGTGGATGGACATAAAGTCAAGCAAGTGAAACACAAATTGAATGGTGAAATCAAGGCATACAAGTGTTCGCTGTAAAACTTTCAACTTTCTTGAATGTTTGACAATTTTCATCATAAAATGCCAGGGGAAAAGAAAGCAAAGAGTACAGCTGAAGTCAGAAAACACTGGCATCTCTTTGCAGAGTCTAAGAGCCAAAGCGGAGAGTTCTTTTATCGGTCTTTGGTGAACGTTGAGTCACAGGCTCAAAACGCTGACTTTCACATGACTGAAAGATGGTGAGTTTCAAGTCTTCCGTTTTTCAGGGAAGGATGTAGATGCTCACACAGTATAACTGAACCCCAGAGGCTGTGCACCTCCCCAATGGCATAGCTGCAGCTAGAGCCAAGTCTGTTGATTGCCTCTCACTCCAGCGCTCTCAGCAGACCCATGGCCCTCCAACCAAATGTGGACTGGAACCAACCATGCAGCAAAGTGCAAACCCAGACAGACAGTAAAATCTCAACCATGTAGATAACCACTGCCCACCCAAGAGTAGGCTCAGGAAAAAAGGGCTGGCAGAAAGAGATTAAGCTATCTGGACCTTTATTGTCTTACAAGGTAAAGACACCAATGCTCCTTAAGAGCAGGAAGGGCCGAGAAACGGATGCCGCACAGCATTTTAGCCAGCTGTGCTGTGTCCCTGTGTCCTGAGCATACCGCTAACAAAAGGGCAGGAAGGTGCTGCAGAAAGGCTGTACAGCAGGGAAGGCTCTGGATCATGGACAAGAAACATGCACTCTGGCATCAGTTCTGGCCCAGACTGGGTGTTTCCAAGCGGCTTTTCCTTCCTCTGACGACCTCAGTCTCCTCCACTATAAAATGAATTGATGGGCCATTGACTTCTCCAGCTCTCTGCAATGCAAGCAGCCTAGGGTCTTCTCACATTGGTGGCTATAAAGTGATGTTCGATGAGACACAGGGAAGAACCTCTCAGCTGAGAGGCTGAACCCAGCAGACAAGAACGTGGGCCCCTGCATCCCCGTGAGTTTTAGAAAGCGTCTCCCTGGTGGTCCTACAGGGAGCAGCAGCACTGGAGAGCAGCACCTGGTCCCTTCCACCAATGGGGCCCGCGGGAAGGAGCACCCCGCCTGCAGCTTACACCCCACCGGTCCAGGAACACCCACAGCGTGGTAAAGCAGGTCATTTCCTTCCGCCCGAAGAAAACAGAGCCTGGAAACTATGAAAGAAGCATACAATTACCGAGAGAGTCTTTGCCAAGAAGTGTTGGACTTGTCTGAGTATCCATGTCACGAGTCTCTTTGGTCTGATGGTATTTTGCCATTTCTTTCAGAAACTCCATGAGAAAACCTAAAAAACACAACATATACGGTTTTGTCTCACAACTTTCTTTCATGCGACCGTTGCTCAGTCACACTATAAATTTTGGTTTTGTAACATTATCCTTTTCCACATTATGTACCTTTTTTATTTATTTATTTTTAGAGAGAGAGGAAAGGAGGGAAAGAAACATCAATGTCTGCAAGGAACATGGATCTGCTGCCTCTCCCACGCCCCCAACTGGGGACCTAGTCTGCAACCCAGGCATGTGCCCTGACTGGGAATCGAACTGGTGACCTTTTGGTTCGCATGTTGGTGCTCAATTCACTGAGCCACACCAGTCAGGGCACACTATGTATCTTCTAAGAATAATTTCTGAGGGAAGTCCTTTCTAAGCATGACAAAAATCTAGAATAAAAAGAAATATTTAACAACACAAAAATAAAAAATGATATACAGTACAAAATAAAATCAAAAGATAAATGATACATTGGAAAAAATATATGCTATAGTATGGAAACAGAACACTAATTTTCATATCCAAGAGCTCTTACAAATCAATCCGTAAGAAAATTTAAAACGGCGCATGGACAAAAAGTTTATAGAAAAGAATTTTAATGTCAAATAAACATATACAAATTCATAAATAAATGCAAATTAACACAATAGAGAGATCTTTTTTCCCACTAAGATTGCTAAGATTACAACTCTGTTCATACTTAAGAGCGTTTACAAGGGAGTGGGGAAACTGGCAGGCCCAATCACTCTGGGAGGGAAATTTGTCTGTATTTATATGTATTCACAATGCATGTACCCTTTCACCTAGTCAAACAATAAACTCACACAATAAATCAACGAAACCCCCATCAATAGGCGGTTAACTAAACACATCCCTTAAAAATAATCAGTCTAAACATAGGGCTATGGAGATATATTGGTGGCTAAAGAAAGCAAATTGTAAAAGTTATCTATAATATGACCTCATTGTGAGTGTGAGTTTTCGTTACATAGACACAGACGTTTAGGTTGGTAAACTAAATTCTGGTAGGATAAACAGGCATCTATTCATTCTGGTTATCAGCAGAAACTGAGACTTAGACAATATGGCCAGAAATTTCTACAGTCCTTTCATTTTACACCCTTCTGAATAGTGGCAGACTTTTTTTTTTAACCCATGAGTATCAATTATTTTAGAAGTTTCTAGTTTCTTCAAACAGAGCTGAACGGACTCTTGCCTGCTTCTGCATCAGCCAAGTTAAGGGCTTTTCTTTTTCTTTTTTAGGATTTTTGATAAACAAAATTTATTTTATTTTTAGAGAGAGGGGAAGGGAGGGAGAGAAACATCAATCGGTTGACTCCCAAACACCCCCAACCAGGGAGCTGGCTGGCAACCCAGGAATGTGCCCTGACTGGATTCAAACCCGTGACCATTTGGTTTGCTGAGCCACACCGTTCAAGGCCCCAGCACCCTTTTTTCCCCACCCCTTGATCGAGGTTACTACAGTTTAAACTCTTTTGTCTGCATTCCATCCTGGGGTCACCTGACCTCCTACATTTGCATATATTAAGGTTCACTTTGTAAAGTTCTACAGGTTTTGAAAAATGTCTGGTGCCATGTATCATACAATTACAGAATCATAGGATACTTTCACCACCCTAAAAAATCCTCTGTGTTTCACCTATTCAACTTCCTACCCCTTCCCTCCAAATCCCTGGCGACCACTGATGTGTTTAACCACCTCTCTATTTAGCCTTTCCAGAATGCTATATACGTAAAATCGTATAGCATGTAGCCTTTTCAACAGGCTCCTTTCATTAACAACACGCATTTAAGATTCATTTATAGCGCCGGCTGCTGTGGCTCAGTGGATTGAGTGTGGGCCCCAAAGGTTGCCGGTTCGATTCCCAGTCAGGGCACATGCCTGGGTTGCTGGCCAGGTCTCAGGTGAGGGTGTGCCAGAGACAGTTTACTGATTTACTCTCTCACATCAGTGTTTCTCTCCCTTTCTTTCCCCCTCCCCGTCTATAAATAAATTTAAAAAAAATTTTAAACATTAAGTCAACTGATCCATTTTTTTTTCCACTGTCATGCTTCTGGTGTTATAGCTCATTAGTAAACCCAACTCACATCGATTTTCTCCTGCTCTCTCCCCAAAGCTTTTCAGTTTTGCATTTTACATTTAGATCTATGGTTCGTTTTGAGTTAATTTTGGTGTAAGGTGTAAGGTCTGTGTCTAGTTTCATTTTTGTGCATATGGACATGCAATTGTTCCAGTACCATTTGTTGAACAGACTATCCTTCTGGTGGGGGAACTCGACAGTTAAAAAATTCTAGCTTTAATTTACACTTAATAGGCTTAATAATTAATGCATGTAGAAAGCTACTGTTTCAGGAACTGGAATGTATGACCAGACCTACCCTGATTCCAGGAGACCCACAAGCAATTCTACCTTTATGCCCCAGGGGGACTGCAAGCCAGCAAGATGGTATCGGAGCTGCTGTGCTCCAGGAAGAGAACGTTCAGACGCAGATGAAGAATTGCTGGGATGCCAGGAAAATCACCAGACTGCAACTTTTATCTGACTAACCTTTTCCCTGAATTCCAAACCCCTTACCTACCTTCTTCCTGAATTCCAAACCCCTTACCTACCCTTTTCTTCTCCTTATAAAAAAAGTTGGCTTGAGATGACATGTTAAGAAAGTCTTTGAGGGTACATAACC
Organism: Micronycteris hirsuta; assembly: GCA_004026765.1. Classification (NCBI taxonomy): domain Eukaryota; kingdom Metazoa; phylum Chordata; class Mammalia; order Chiroptera; family Phyllostomidae; genus Micronycteris; species Micronycteris hirsuta. The sequence continues at coordinate 38,754 of PVJI01016246.1, forward strand.
TCTCAT
>PVJI01016247.1:0-38758 GCA_004026765.1 Micronycteris hirsuta
TCCAAGTCATGAAAGGCAAGGACCTACATCCAAGAATACTCTATCCAGCAAAGATTTCATTTAGAATGGAAGGGCAGATTAAGTGCTTCTCAGATAAGGTCAAGTTCAAGAAGTTCATCACCACCCAGCCTTTATTGTATGAAATGTTAAAGGGAGTTATATGAGGTATGGAGGAATATCAACAGGGGAGTGGTAGGGGAAGAGGGTGGGAATGGGGCACAGAACAGTAGCATAAATGGGAGGTAGACAACAGACAGGGGGAGGTTAGAATAGTATAGGAAGTCCAGGAACAGAAGGACTTATGTGTATGACCTATGGACAAAACTAAAGGGAGGGGAAAAGGGGGGTAAGGGGGGACGAGAAGGGGGGGGAAAGTGGGACAACTGTAACAACATAATCAATAAAATATAGTTAAAAAATAAAAAAAATAAAATATGCTAAAAAAAACAACAACTAAATAGCATTTGTATAGTGAAAGGAACCTTCATCAGAAGAAAAAGACAACTTATTGAATGGGAGAATATAGAGGGGAGCAAAAGTCAGTTTAGAATTTTTCATAAGGAAAATAATACAATAATTCATAAGTAATAATAAAACAATAAACTCTGTGCTTCCTGTACTTACAAATGTAAATCTACATTTGCCCATCCACGTATTTGTGAATAATATATCTTATAAGGGTTTGATAAAGAAACCATTGAACTCAATAACAAAAAATAAACAATCCATCAAAAAATAGACAGACTATTAAGAAATATTCTTCTAAAGAAGATATACAGATGGCGAATAGACATATGAAAAGATGGTCAACATCACTAATCATCAGGAAAATGCAAATCAAAACCACAAAATATCATCTCATACCTTCAGAATGGTTACTATCATAAAGGCAGCAAATAATATGTGCTGGTGAGGAGGTGCTGAAAAGGGAATACTTGTACACTGTTGGTAAGACTGCAAATTGGTGCAGCATTTATTTAAAACATTATGGAAAGTCCTCAACATAAAAATAAACCAAATAGAGACTCACCATGCGATCCAGCTATTTCACTTCTGGATATTTATCTACAGAAAACAAAAACAAAAAATCCATCAAAGGGAGGAGAAATGGCAAGGGAATAGGAGGGAGGGGATCGGCTCCCTCCTGCCCACTGGTGAGACATCTGGCCAATTTTCTGAGGAGCAGAGTTATCACCCAGCTGCATTCCAGCATCTAAGAAGATTGGCTACCAAGATCACACAAGAAATTGAATGATCGGATGGTAGGGAGTTTGCTTCGGAACAAAAGGGTCCCGCGGGACCAGCGGGGAACACGGAGGACTGCAGCGCCAGTCTTGGCAGCAGCGATCGGATCTGTTGCAAGATCCTTGGGAGGGAACCAGATTGGGTTGTGCGAGTGGCCAAAATAGGCACTTCCTGGCTATTAGAAGAGGTGCTGTCCCCAGCAGTCTGGAGGCCAGTGCACACCTGGGGATTGGCCCCTGGCGGCTGGCGCTCCCAGCAACAGGAACTGGAGAGTGCACTAACCTGGAGACCTGAGGCCTGTTGCTGCCCGCTCAAGAAGAGCTGGGAACAGCTTGCTGCTGGCAGCTCCTGCACAAGCACACCTTGCAAAGCCAACCAGGGGTGGCTGGGGACTGTGCGGCGCCCTGGCCAGCAGCTCGCAAACCCCGAATACAGGGACAAAAGGCGACGGTGAAAACAGGGGCACGGAGCTCACTTCCGGAGGGCCGGAGACAAGGAGCTGAAAACCCAGGCCGACTAGCTCCATGGGAAAAAGGCAGAGGAGCTCCTTTGAGTCCCATTGAAGGGAGCCCCAGTTCTCACAAACTCTTGACTCAGTGTGGGGGCCAGGCCATCCAGAAGGGGTTCTGTGAATTCCTAGCAACTGGGCTGGAGACAGGATGGCAGCTAACAGTGCACCTCAGGAAGGGAGAAAAGGAAACCTAATATCTACCCAGTCTGTTGCACACTGTAGGACCAAGGAAGCAGGCCTGACTGGACACTTTTAAAGCCAGCCAACAGAAGTTTTTGTGTGTTTGTTTGTTTGTTTGTTTTAGATATCTTGGTTTTTGTTAGTTGTTTTCCCCCACCCTTCTTCCTATCTGTCCTTCTTTATTTTTTTCAACTCCTTCTTCCCTCCCTTCAATAGTATTTCTAGTCTTCTCCTATTCTTATTTCTTTTTTTTTCTTTCTCCTTTTTCTCCCTTCCCCTCTCTTCTTAATACACAGGTGAGACATTAAAACCTGGAGTTGTGAAGAGAATAGAGTTGGACTCCGATAAGAGTCAGCCCAAACACAGGGACAGTGGCACAAAATTAACTTTGCTACTCCAAAGAATTGACATATCAATTTAAGAAACAGAGGCTAGCAAGAAGAGTCTCACAAACAATGGGAAGACAAAGAAACAATCCCCAAATGAAAGGAAAGGAGGAAACCCCAGAAAGAATGATAAATGAAATGGAGGTAAGCCAACTATCAGATATTGAGTTCAAAGCATTGGTTATCAGGAAGCTCAAGAAGCTCGAGAAACTCGATGAGCTCACAGAAAATTTCCAAAAACTACAGGGAAACTATAATGAACTCACTGCAAACTATGTCAACATGAAAAAGGTAATAGAAACTATCCACAAGGGCCAAGAGGAAATGAAGAATACAATATCTGAACTGAAGAACACAATAGAAGGAATCAAAAGCAGGCTCGATGAGGCAGAGGATTGGATCAGCGAGCTGGAGGACAACGTAGAAAAAAACACCCAAAAAGAGCAGGAACAGGAAAAGAGAATCAGAAAGAATTGAGAGGTATTAAGGGAAATGCAGGACAACATAAAACGTAATAATATTCGTATAATAGGGATACCAGAAGGAGAAGAAGAGGAGCAAGTGATAGAAAACCTGTTTGAAAAAGCAATGATGGAAAACTTCCCTAATCTGATGAGAGAAAAAAACACACAAATCCAGGAAATACAGAGAGTCCCAATCAAACGGAACCCTAATAGGCCCACTTCAAGACACATCATCATTAAAATGGCAAAATTCCAAGACAAAGACAGAATCTTAAAGGCAGCGAGGCAGAAACAGGAAGTAACATACAAGGGAACCCCGATGAGGGTAGCAGCTGACTTCTCAATGGAAACACTCCAAGCCAGAAGAGAATGTCGAGAAATATTCCAAGTAATGAGAACCAGAGGCCTGCAACCAAGACTACTCCACCCAGCAAGGCTCTCATTCAAGATAGATGGCCAAATAAGGAGCTTCCCAGACAAAAGAAGTCTAAAAGAATACACCTCCACCAAAACAGCTCTGTAAGAGATGCTAAAGGGACTGATTTAAGGAAAGGAAGGGAAAGAGAGAAGGAGAGGAACACAGGTACAAAAATAAAATGGCGATGAATAAGTACCTATCAATAATGACCTTAAACGTAAATGGATTAAATGCTCCAATTAAAGACATAGAATAGCGGGATGGATAAGAAAGCACGACCCACACATATGCTGCCTACAAGGGACCCACCTCAGGACAAAAGACCTACAGAGACTGAAAGTGATGGGCTAGAAACAAGTTTTCCAAGCAAACAGATAAGAAAGGAGCTGGGGTAGCAATACTCATATCAGACAAAATAGACTTCAAAAAGAGGGCTATAAAGAGAGACCCAGAAGGACATTTCATAATACTGAAGGGAAGAATCCACCAGGAAGACATAAATATTGTAAATATATATGCACCCAACACAGGAGCACTCAAATACATAAAGAAAATCTTGGAGGACTTCAAGAAAGACATTGATAGCAACACAAATATAGTATGGGACTTCAACACCCTACTGTCAAAAATGGAGAGATCCTCCAAACAAAATATCAGCAAAGTTATTGTGGCACTGAACATTACCCTAGAAGAAATGGACTTAACTGATATATACAGAGCCTTTCACCCCAAAGAAGCTAAATACACATTTTTTGCAAATGCACATGGAACATTTTCAAAAATAGACTATATGATAGGACACAAAACAAGCCTAAATAAATTCAACAAAATTGAAATCATACCAAGTATTTTCTCTGACCACAAGGGACTGAAATTAGAAACCAACGCAAAGGAAAAAATTCTAAAACACTCAAAATCATGGAGATTGAATAGCATGCTATTAATCAATGAATGAGTCAAGGTCGAGATTAGGGAGGAAATCAAAATATTCCTTGAAACAAATGAAAATGAACTGACAACAACCCAAAACTTATGGGACACAGTGAAGGCAGTCCTGAGAGGGAAGTTCATAGCCATACAGGCCTACATAAAAAAATAGAAATAGTTCACACAAACAACCTAACCCTACACCTACAAGAACTCGAGGAACAACAACAAAGACAGCCCAGAGCAAGTAGAAGGAAGGAAATAACCAAGATCAGATCAGAATTAAATGACGTAGTGACTAAAAGGACAATTCTAAGGATCAATGAATCCAGGAGCTGGTTCTTTGAAAAGATAAACAAAATTGGCAAGCCTTTAAGCAGACTCATCAAGAAAAAAAAAGAAAGAGGACCCAAATAAACTCAATCAGAAATGAAAGAAGAGATATTACATCTGACGCCACAGAAATACAAAGGATTATAAGACACTACTATGAAGAACTGTATGCCAAGAAATATGAAAACCTAAGAGAAATGGGCAAATTTTTAGAAAAATATAATCTTCTTCTGGCCTGGCCGGAGTAGCTCAGTGGATTGAGCGTGGTCTGGGAACCAGACGGTCCTGATTCGATTCCCGGTCAGGGCACATGCCTGGGTTGCCGGCCAGGTCCCCGTGAGGGCCATGTGAGAGACAACCATACATTGCTGTTTCTCTCCCTGTCTGTCTCCCTCCCTTCTCCTCTCTCTAAAAATAAATAAATAAAATCTTAAAAGAAAAAGAAAAATATAATCTTCCAAAACTCAATAAGGAAGAAACAGAAAGCCTGAACCAACCAATAACAGCGGATGAAATTAAAGCAGTAATCAAAAAACTCCCAACACACAAAAGCCCTGGACCAGATGGTTTCACAGGAGAAGTCTACAAAGCATTTAAGGAAAAACTTACCACTATCCTTCACAGACTATTCCAAAAAATAAAAAATGATGGAAGACTCCCAAAATCTTTTTATGAAGCCAGCATCATCCTAATCCCAAAACCAGATAAAGACACAACAAAGAAAGAAAACTTCAGGGCAATATCACTGATGAACATTGACACTAAAATCCTCAACAAAATATTAGCAAACCGCATCCAGCAATACATCAAAGGATTATACACCATTACCAAGTGGGATTCATCCCAGGGATGCAAGAATGGTGCAATATTCGCAAAACAATAAACTTAATACATCGCATAAACAAAAGCAAAGACAAAAATCACATGATCATATCAATAAATACAGAAAAAACATTCAATAAGGTACAGCATCCATTTATGATAAAGACACTTAGAAAAGTGGAAATAAAGGCAGCATTCTTGAACATAATAAAGGCCATATATGAAAAACCTACAGCCAACATTATACTCAATGGACAAAATCTAAAATCTTTCCCACTAAGATCAGGAACAAAACAAGGTTGTCCACAATGATCACTTCTATTCAACATAGTACTGGAAGTTTTAGCCACAGCAATCAGACAAGAAAAGGAAATAAAAGGCATCCAAATTGGAAAGGAGGAAACAAAACTGTCGTTGTCTGCAGACGACATGATAGTGCACTTAGAAAATCCTATAGACTCTGCCAAAAAACTACTCGATCTAATAATTGATTTTGGCAAAACAGCAGGATATAAAGTCAATATACAGAAATCAAAGGCATTTTTGTATACCAACAGTGAAGCAGCAGAAATAGAAATCAGGAAAAAATCCCATTTGATATAGAACCAAAAAAAAAAAATAAAATAAAATACCTGGGAATAAACCTAACCAAGGAGGTAAAAGACCTGTACGCAGAAAACTATACAACACTGAAGAAAGAAATCATGGAAGACACAAACAAATGGGAACATATACCATGCTCATGGATTGGAAAATCAACATCATCAAAATGTCCATACTACTCATAGCAATTAATAGATTCAATGCAACCCCTATCAAAGTACCAATGGCATATTTCACAGATATAGAACAAATACTTCAAAAATTTATATGGAACCATAAATGACCCCGAATATCAGTTGACCCCTGAATTTTGAGAAAGAAGAGCAAAGCAGAAGGGATCACAATTCCTGATATCAAACTATATTACAAGGCAACTGTAATCAAAACAGCTTGGTACTGGCATGAAAACAGACAGATAGACCAATGGAACAGAATAGAGAGCCCAGAAATAAACCCAAGTCTCTATGGGCAATTAATCTTTGACAAGGTGAGCAATGCATAAAATGGCATAAAAATAGCCTCTTCCACAAATGGTGTTGGAAATCTGGATGGCCACATGCAAAAATAATGAAACTCAAGTACCAACTTATACCATACACAAAAATAAATTCAAGGTGGATAAAAGACTTAAATGTAACTCGTGACACCATAAAAGTTCTAGAGGAAAACATCAGTAGGAAAATCTCAGACATTCCATGCAGCAACATCTTCAATGATATGTCCCCTAGAGCAAGGGACATAAGGAAAAGAATAAACAAATGGGACCTTATCAAAATAAAGAGCTTCTGTGGGGCTAAAGAAAATAGTATTAAAATAAAAAGAGAACCAACCGTGTGAGAAAACAGTATTAAAATAAAAAGAGAACCAACCGTGTGAGAATGATACCTCAGACAAGGGTTTGATCTCCAAAATATATAAAGAACTCATATGACTCCACTTCAGGAAGACAAACAACCCAATTAAAAAATGGGCAAAAGACATGAACAGACACTTCTCAAAAAAGGACATACAGAGGACCCAGAGTCATATGAAAAGAATCTCAACATCATTAGCCATCAGAGAGATGCAAATTAAAACCACAATGAGATACCACCTCACACCAGTCAGAATGGCCATTATCAACAAAGCAACAGATAATTGTTGGAGGGGATGTGGAGAAAAGGGAACCCTCTGCACTGTTTTGGAATTCAGACTGGTGTAGCCACTGTGGAAAACAGTATGGAACTTCCTCCGAAAAATGAAATTTGAAGTGCTTTTTGACCCAGCAATTCCACTACTGGGATTATACCCTAAGAATCCTGAAAAACCAATTCAAAAGAACCTATGCACCCCAATGTCCGTAGCAGCACAATTCACAATAGCCAAGTCTGGAAACAACCTAAGTGCCCATCTACAAATGAATGAATCAAGAAACTATGGTACATTTACACAATGAAATTCTATGCAGCAGAAAGGAAGAAGGAGCTTATACCCTTTGCAACAGCATGGATGGAACTGGAGAGCATTATGCTAAGTGAAGTAAGCCAGGCAGTGAGGGACAAATACCATATGATCTCACTTTTAACTGAAACATAATCAACAAAAGCAGAAAGCAAGCAAAACATAACCAGAGACATTGAAATTAAGAACAGTCTGATAGTGGCCAGGGGTGAGGGGGGAGGGGACAATGGGAAGAAGGATTTTCAGGAGTCACTATGGAGGACACATGGACAGAGCCAACGGGGAGGTGGGAGGTGGGGGAGGGAGGTGGGGTTGGAGGGGGAGGGCTGAAGGGAGGGGAGAGGATGCAGATACTTGTAATTGAACAACAATAAAGTAATTTTAAAAAATTCTTCAAAGGATGAATGCATAAAGAAGATGGAATATTACACAGCAGTAAAAAGAATGTAATCTGGCTATTTGTTATTATTTTCCACATTATTTTCTGAAGGTATCCAGCCATATAATGTGAAAGAGAGACATTAGTTGAAGAAGAAACAAGATACAAGAGACATTGTCCATAGGACAATGACACCTCAGTCCCTTTCAAAGTAGGCACCTTGGGACCTCACGCATTTCTCCCAATCACCACAGTTGCCCCATCGTATTTTCCTCAATCTCATCAATTGTTTGAAATCTCTTCCCTTTCAAAGGTGATTTTAGTTTTGGGAAAAGCCCCAAGTCACAGGGTGCCAAATCCAAGCTGTAGGGGGGCTGAGTCACGTGGGTGATTTGATGTTTTGCCAAAAAACTCTGCACAAGATGGGGTGCATGAGTGGGAGGGTATTGTGTTGATGAAGCTGCCAATCATAGCTGCAGCCTTCTGAATCATCTGAATAGTTTCCATAGAGGAATGTTTAAGCTCAATGCAACATCTGATGCAGATTCCTTGCTCTACTTGCTCAGTGAATTTGCATGCAATGGTTACAAGTACACATGCTCACTCAATGGCATCTACGCCCCTACTGATTAGTACAGTAAAGTCGTTACTGTTCATGCATGTGCATTCCAATCTACTCTCCTTGGCTGCCAGGTTACATTAATGTCTCTCAAACTGTTCTCATTATGTTAACAATGGCTGAACTTTTTCTGGACAGACCTCGTAAATGAATCTAGAGGGTTCTATGCTAATTGAAATAAGTCAGAAATAGAAAGACGAATACCATATAGTTTCATTTATATGTGGAATCTAAAACAAAAGAAAACAAAAACAGATTTTAGAAACAGATACCAAAGGCATGGGTGCCAGGGAGGGAAGAGAGGGTATAAGTGGAAAAGGTGAAGAGGAATATAGTCAATAATTTCATGATAAGTTTGCATGATGATTACAGATAATTATTTGACTTAGTATGGTGAACACATTATTAGGTATATAAATATCAAGTCCTTATACTGTATACTTGAAACTAACATTGTATGACAATTATACTTAAAGTAAAACAAAAATAAAATAAAATAAAAAGAAAAAGTGGTACATGCTCTAAAGCTATTGTTCTAATCTGGATGCTTGTGGTTGTTCAGTTCTGTTATTAGCATTATACTATGTCTTCTACGCCTCCTCCATAGCTACTTCAATTGCTTGCATATTCGTATGCATCTACTACTGGATTTTTTTTTTACTTTATTTAATTACTTTATTGTTGTTCAATTGCAGTTGTCTGCATTTTCTTCCCTCCACTCCTCCCACCCCATCCAAACCCACCTCCCTCCCTTGCTTCCACCCTCCCCCTTGGTTCTGTCCATGTGTCCTTTATAGTAATTCCTGAAAATGCTTCTCCCCACAGTCCCCTCCCCTCTGGCTATTGTTAGATTGTGATTGACTTCAATGTCTCTGGTTATATTTTGTTTGCTTTTTTCTTTTGTTGATTATGTTCCAGTTAAAAGTGAGATCATATGGTATTTGCCCCTCACCACCTGGTTTATTTCACTTAGCATAATGCTCTCCAGTTCCATCCATGCTGTTGTAAAGGGTAAGTTCCTTCCTTCTCTTTGTTGCATAGAATTCCATTGTGTAAATGTACCATAGTTTCTTGATCCACTCATTTGCTAATGGGCACTGAGGTTGCTTCCATCACTTGGCTATTGTAAATTGTTCTGCTATGAACATTGGAGTGCATAGGTTCTTTTGCATTGGTGTTTCAGGGCTCTTAGGCTGTAATCCCAGCAGTGGAATCGCTGGGTCAAAAGGCAGTTCCATTTTTAGTTTTCTGAGGAAATTCCATACTGTTTTCCACAGTGGCTACACTAGTCTGCATTCCCACCAACAGTGCACTAGGGTTTCCTTTTCTCCACATCGTCTCTAATACGTGTCTGTTGCTTTGTTTATGATGGCCATTCTGACTGGTGTAAGGTGGTATCTCATTATGGTTTAAATTTGCATCTCTTTGATGGCTAGTGATGATGAGCATCTTTTCATCACATCAGAAATAAAAATTAGGGAAAAAATGCCATTGATATAGCAACAAGAAAAATAAAATACATATGAATAAACCTAACCAAGGAGGTAAAAGACTCAGAAAACTATACAACGCTGAGGAAAGAAATTAAGGAAGACACAAACAAATGGAAGCATATACCATGCTCATGGATTGGAAGAATTAACATCATCAAAATGGCCATACTACTCAAGGTGATCTATAGATTCAATGCAAGCCCTATCAAAGTACCAGTGACATATTTTACTACTGGATTTAAACCAAAAGTTATTTGATAACAGAAATTGCATTGTAATCACTTCTATGTTCTACCTACATGCTACACACTTTCTAAGGTGCCTGCCACAGAGCCACTTTGTGTTGAAAGCTCAGTGTTTGCTAATATCACTCTAGCTATGTATCTACTAATTTATCTATTTTTCCATGTATCTACTCTTGTGAGCTATATAAGTAGAGAGAGATGGCTGCTATAAAATGTTAATTATATGCCTGATAAAACTTTAGAAAAGTGGAACTACTCTGAAAATGAAATCAGCCATTACTATGACATATCTTTTTCTACTTAATAAAACAACTGGAAGATAAAATTGTAAATATTTAATTTGATTATTCCTCTTTTACAAAGACCTAAGCTCTCTGCCACTCCAACATAACTTATAATTTTTTTCTAGGACTATGTTCTGGAATAAAAGAAAGTGATTTACATTTTTTCCTTAAACCACATACAAAGTTAGAGACCTCTTAACATCACTCCTCTCTAAGCCAGCCCACAGCCTACCCCCATATAATCATTATCTAAAGCAAATAAGAAAAGAATGTGAATTTATCAAAGACCCGTCACTATATTTTTCCCCCAACTCTGCCTTAACTACTCTTTCAATAGATTTGCTCTCTGGTTAGGCTCTATCAAACCTGTGTGAGTTCATTGGTTATATAACAATGCCTTTTTTAATGGCCTTTCTCTGGAGAGAAAACAAGACAGACTGACCATACCAGTTCACAGAGTAGCCAGGTTTGTACAGGTTTGGTAGAAGAGCCATTCCTTTTTGTTGTTGTTGTTGTTGTTAACTGAACAAAAGCTTGAAATTCACTTTTAGGGAGTTATTTGTGCATTAGTTCATCTTGTTTAGTTGGAATGATTCACTTGGGTTACTTTAAAATTTGGGTGAGAAAGATTATTAATATAGAAACTTGTAGAAATTTGGACAAAGGGAACGGAAGAAGTCCTTTTGCTCTGAAATTTGTCTGGAACAATCCCTTACTATTAAGGTTATCTTATTTTGACAAAATGCCCTTTGGATGGGTAATATATGTTGTCTCTCACATCCTACCATAAGTGAGTTTATTAGGAAGAGAAAGCCCTAATTGATTGGGTAGAAAAGATTGCAGAATATGGTGAACTGGAAAATAAAGGCAGATGTATGTCAAATGCATTTCTGTAGCAGTGAGACTGCTATATCATGTTATTGGGTCATGACCTCTTTCTTAAAATGACTGACTGCCAAGAAAGATCTGAAAGATCTACAAAGAAAAATGGACATAATACTCCCCAGTCATGTGTGATATCGACAACATTGTATTAGATTGAGGATCACATCAAAGAGCTTAATATATCTATATAAGCTTCCTTAGTTTAGATGCTTTTCCTTGTCTACCACATTATCTTTTATATTCCTCAATATTTGGATGATAGTACTTGTTAAATATTATTAATTGAATTTATTTAGTTATTTATGCATATATATGTTTGTTTGTTTAGTTTTTATAAGTTCCAGGAATGCTCCCTCTGAAAAAAGCTTTCTAAAGAGCCATAAAAACACAAAGTCTACTTTGGTGTAAGAATTCTCAAGTCATAACTTAATTTACATAACTCAAATTAGAGTTTTAGAATCAGGAAAACATTTTTTATCACTATTATATTGTATTATTAAAATAAGGTGTTCCTTTGGTAAAGGTGACAAGTTTCTCAATATAATTACTTGGAAAAATTTCCATGTGTATACACTCTAAACAATTTTTGAATGCTTGTTTCAAAATATTTAAAGGTTCATAAGATCCTGCTAATCTTCCTGGTTGTAATTTTAAAATCTGCAATATTAAATGAAATGAGAAAATGCCAGAAATTATATTATTTTTCCATATGCTTGCTTCATTTTTAAAATGAATTTTAATATCTATAAAGAACAATCATGTACCTTTTTTAAAAATGCTGATTCTGCTTTACTTTGAATTTGGAAGAACTGCATATGCAAATACTCAGCAATTCCAATATCTTCAATTTAAAACTTCATTTTATAACATGCAGTGTTGATAACCTTGGTAGCTAAGCTTTAATTCTCCTATTTTCTGCCTTGTGATTTTAAGTTTTGGCCTAAAACTTTCTTCACTGCTCCAGCATACCTATTATTTCAATATATTAGGCTTTTATGTTCTCTAATAGAAGCAGCTATTTATGCAGAAATAATAAATTATAAGTATTCTTACCAGCTGTTTATAAGGAATTATTAGGAATGCAACTGGGAAATTGTGTTCTTCAAATTAAAAATACAGGTTTTCATTATAACTATTGCCATGGTAATAGGTGTTTGTTTTTAATTGACTATAACAAATTATTGCTTGAAAACAGTATATAATATCAATTAAGTATTGTATATATATTTTTGTATAATCAAAGAAATGTACAGAATTATATAAACCAGATTAACAGTGACAGCATTAAAAAGTCAGGTTTGCAGATGGAAGGTGGGTGAGTTGGAAGTGGGATGAAATAACAATTGAGAGATTTGTCTCCAGAACCTTTGCCTTATGAACTGTTTAAAAAGTATTGATTTTATAATATCAAGTTATGGAGTCAAATTCAATGTTGCTACTTTAAAACAATGGGGGAAAGGGGGAATTTAAAGAAAAATATAGTCAAGTGTCTTAGTATATTGTGCTTGGAACACAATTCCCATATACATTTTTAGTATTGTCATAAAAGTCAGTTTTTTTCCCAACATAATGGGAGTTAAAGATATGATATCCTACAACTTAGAATTTTAGGGGGGGGTGGTATTCCTACGTTTATACATTTATTGTTCCATTACCGTTAGACAGCCTGTCTAGGGCACCAGCAGGAGACTCTGCCCACTGGTCGAGATGGCAGCAGGGAGAGGTTCTTAACTGAGTGCTTGAAATGTTAGCAAGACAATGGGATAGAGGATAAAAGCCCTCCTCCCCCACCTCCAGTACCAGACTGGGTTGAGACCAGGGGAAGGCAAGCACATGGCCATAGAATTCAAAATGGCACAGAGGAGGAGGAGGTAGACCAAAGAGGCCTGTCATTCTAGCCTGTGGAAAGGAGGGATTGGTTGCAAGGTGACCTACCTGAAGCCTGTGAAAGTTTGGGAAGTTTATTGGTCACTTTGAGAAAGCACCTGGTACATCCCACACCCAAGCCAATTAATTCCAAGGGAACAAAGAAGCTCTCTGGTTCCTGACTCTCTCTCTTGTTCTGTGGCTCACTGTCTCATGGCCTGCAATTGGACAGTGGACTCACCAGTTCTCTCCATGGGCCACGTGGCCCATGATGAATGGCCTCAAGGAGGGAGCCTCTCCCACTCTCTTGCCTTCCTGGTGATACATTTGCCAGTGTGTTCACTCTCTCTCTCCTGGGAGCATGTGACCTTGTGGCCCTAGCAGCTGCATGGCCCATGTCAATGTGGGCTCCACTTGCAGGCTCCAGGAGGGAGCCTGAAATGAGCAGCAACCAGGAACAGCTACACTACCTGGATGGGGACTATGACTATTTAGCAACCCCCCACCCCCGCATGCTTCAAAGGACTGTGCTTTGGAACTTGAGAAAAACTCTGGATACTGACTTTTGCCTCAATCTTGTTGAGGAGAGGAGCTTTCAGACAAGAGTCTGCCATTCTCCCAAATCATGCTGCCCCTGATTAAAACCTCTTTCCTTGAACACCAGCATCTGACTCACAAGTTTTGCTTTTGACACCACAGGCAGCCAAACCTCATTTTTTTATTTAGTAACCTTCCTAGTGGATAGGTGGTATTATAGTAAATGTGAAGATGCAGAAGTTATGAAATCTTCAGAATGTTTCATTTTCAGTTTCAAACTCTATATCATAGAACAATGATCTTTGTTTCTAAAACTCAGGTATATACCCTTGTGCTTAGGTTTTAATGAGTTTCTAGATTATACTGTACAAATTTTCATTATACTATTCATGATATATACATATTTCTTCACCTGAGATATTGAAAATTATATCATTATATACATTATCATTACTGTAACATAATTATTATGTTACTCTACACATTTCTCTACATTCAATTCAGTTTCATCCTTCCTTTGGAATATATAAGAATGGGCTTATGGTACAATGTCACATTCAATTGTACTAAAATTTCAACTGCTTCCATATGAGGAAACGATAGACATTTTATCTTCAATCTTTACTTGACTAAAAGCACATTTCTTACATATTTATTTCTGCATGTTTATAAAGCTTACTTTGATTTTCAATTCTTAAATTATCATTTTTCATTTTTCAAAGTCCTATTAGACTCAATGAACATATACGTGTTAAATTTCACTTATGTGTACTTTATTTTTAATCAGAATGATTACCCTTTGCAAAATTTCACCCATGTCTTATCAGTCCCTCTTGTTCTTTATTTTTTTAAATTAATTTATTTATTTTTAGAGAGAGGGGAAGGGAGGGAGAGAGGGAGAGAAACACCGATGTGTAGTTGCCTCTCATGTGCCCCCTACTGGGGACCTGGCCCACAACCCAGGCATGTGCCCTGACTGGGAATCGAGCTGGTGACCCTTTGGTTCACAGGCCAGTGCTCAATCCACTGAGCCACACCAGCCAGGGCTACCTTTTATTTTTATTTTTATTATTTGTTAAAAATTTATTGTTGTTACAGTTGTCCCATTTTCTCCCCATTGCTCACCCCTACCCTACACCCCCAACTCACTCTTGCCTTTTAAAATGAATGTTACTTTAGTATCAGTCCACATGAAATAATCTAGGGAATCATTCTATAGTATAAATCAAACTGACTACCCAAGTCAGAGTATTTGAAATCTGAAAACTGAAGACAATAAAACTAAAGAAGAACCTCTCTCCTTGAGAAATAAGCTCAGGAATGCCCCACTGTTAGTGAATACTTGTATTAGTTAATATATGATTCAATATTATATTATATTGAAACCAACCAAATTTTTTAAAACTTTCCATTAAGGGAGATTGTCTTCTATGCATTGTAGAAATGTTTTAATTGTTTGTAGAAACTGGAAAGTAAATGAGTGAATAAAAGAATAGTAAGTACATAAGATGTCATGACAACAAACTCAAGTGAGGACGAAATATCAAAAATCTTTTTTCTTATCCTTAAAAGTGTTTAAAGGTCTAGAGAAGTTATTGTGGTTTAAGTAGTTTGAGAATCTCAAGTGATGGGATGAAAATTCTACAAGTTACCTGAATCTCTTTGTTTTTGTTTTTGCTTTGTTTGTTCTTTTTGTTTTGTTTTGTTTTCTTTGGAGAAAATCAAGAGTGGCAGAGAAAGAAAGGGATAGTTATTGCATAGTATGTAAGTGCTCAACATATTTACAAAGGTGAAAGTTTTGTTCCCATACACAAAGTAATAGATAACTTGAGAAAAAGATTGCTTAAGAAACACACAATTACACATTTATTACATTTAGAAATGAATTAAACAGAAATAGGTAAAAGTATGTAAAAGAATGATATATAGAATAAAACTTTAGTAAAAATTAAATGCTAGAATTTCAACAGAATTATAAATTTATAAAGAATAACTATTTATGAAAAGTAATAATACAACCAGTGATATTTTGTTTATGCCCTAATGCTTCAAGGGTAAAAATAAAGAGTATAGAAAAATCTTATTGCACATATGCATTATATTTTAGAATAATATAAAATAGAGAAATTATTATGCCAAAGCTATATTTTGTTTACTTTTTAATCCTTACTCAATTATATATATTTTTATTGATTTAGAGCAATAGGAAGGAGTAAGAGGGGAAGAGGGGAGTGGGAAAGAGAGAGATCAGTTGCCTCTCACATGCACCCTGACTGGGGACCAAACATGCAACCTGGGTGTGTCCTAGGTACGTGTCCTGACCGGGGATGGAACCTGCCCTTTTTGGTATACAGGATGACACTTCAACCAACTGAGCCACCAGGCCAGGTTCCAAAGGTATATTTTTAAAAGATCAGAATATGCAATTGGCAAAGTCAAAATTCTCCAACAAGTAAAATTTTGAAGCAAGAAGAAATATTAGAGTAAATCAATAGGACCAGATGGTACTTACCAGAAAATCCTAAGAGAATTAAAATGTGAGTTAGTGGGAACATTGACAAAAGCATGTAATGAATAGATAAAAAATCTGTATTTCTGAAAGATTAGAGACTAACATGTTGCCTAGTCTTTAGAAAGAATTAAAGTTATTGTCCTTGAAGTTTTGAAAAAAAGAATTCACCCTTTTAAAATTAAAATGCCATATTATTTTACTGCCAGTGTTGATAGAAGTTTTCATGTGGTTTTCACATTCATCCATGTCTCTGACCAATATTTACTAAGCACATATTAATATTCCAAATAAACATAATGTTCTGTATTGATACAACTACAATGGATGATGAGGACAATTAAGACACAGACTACTCATAATAACAACTATAAAGTGCTATATATGGATTGCCACATATATGAGTATCTAGGTGAAGCAATTTTTATTTAAATGGCAAAGAGGATAATAATTACAGGATTGAACTCTTTACTTTCTACAAGAATTATGTATATAAGTTCAACTAAATTTTTTATGGAAAAGGTATAAAATCTTAAAAATAATCTAACAATGGCTTGAAATGAAATACTATAATTAACAAATGCATTAAAATCATATCTTCCAGTATTTACTTTGGGTAAAATGACCTATGTACATCTTTTATTTCAAGTTTATCTGCCTTGTTCAGTTAACACCAACAGGAAAAGAAGACAGAAAAAACAAAACTTCTAAGAAGATGTCATCCAGTACCAAACAAAACTCATCACAGAATCTGTTCATTGGACCTGTGTTTACCGTGTATTGGCCATTGAAGAAGGAGGGTGTGAAATAGTAGCATGTCTCAAGAGATCTGAATGTTCAGTTAGATCAGCACATTAATAGTGAATATGAATATTCCTAACTAGAAGAAAACACTGAGCAGACAGCCAAAAATATTGGTAAAGACTTCACAGTTGAGTAAGAGGTACAGTGAACAAGGTCTTGATCAATATAACCAAGGGTATAATAGAATAGCTCAAAAGACAGGCAAGGCACCAGTCAGGGGAGGCCCTAGCACTACAATTGGAATATATTTACTTATATATTTAAATATTTACTGAGCAAGTATTTCATGAAAGACACTATACGTACTACTATTGTGAAAATGTTTAAGTTTAACCCTTGCTTGTTGTGGACGGAATCTGCTGAGTAGAGCTTTGTAACAGGAAAATTCATTATTTCCCTTGGCTATCTTTATTTGCCCTTACCTGTTTAAATTTTTAGAAATTCCAAATGAAGAGGAGGTTTGGTTCCCTTTGGAAAGTTTCCCAGTCGAGTGTTTTAGCTCTCTGAATGTGCTTCTGAAAGGGGTTCAACATCCTCATAGGAAAAAGGGGTAGAGATACAAATAAATAAATATAACTTTTCTGAATTCCTGAGATTAGTACTCTTTAATTCTTTTGGTACTATTAATTCTTTTTCTTATAGTTATCTTTATTATGTAATTTTTCACATACATTTCTCCTCACCTAAATTTATTATACTTATATTATGCACATTAAGACATGGATTTTTCTGCTAAGTTATGGCTCTGTAAAGGGTGTATTGTATTAGATATGTTTGGCTACAGTAACCAATTATTGAACGAGTAGCATAATGACCAGTAGTTCATCATCCAATACCAGTCACTTTTATGAAAGCCGTATACCCTCATGGGCAGAGAGGGAGAAAGGATTTTTAGGATACAGTACTGGAATACAATAACTAGATTATGAGCATGGTATATATGGTGTATATATGGTTATTGTTGGTTCCTAGTGTAGATTTCCAGGTCATATATTGTTTAGTCAACACTGTTCAACAATGAATGATATTGGAGCCAAGACTCCAAGAGGATAAGCTACCCGGATATTTTATTCTATTAACATGCAAGAAAAACATTGAAGCATTTGCTGTTGAGTTTGTCAAGGTAGAAAAATAATTGCCAGAAAACATAGTGACTTTCATGATTTTAAAGAGCATCACTCATTGGCCATTGATAATGTCAAGGTTAGCACTTGAGAAAGGATTTTTTAAAGTTTTATTCCATGTTACTTATTTGCTTAAATTAAAGTTCATTCTATCTATTTATCTACTCATTCATCTATCCATCTATGACATTCAGAAGTAAGCTATTCTTGTAATTAGAAACAAACCTGAACACTTTATCACAGGTCAGGAGACTTGAAATTGTGGTCCCTGCTAACCCTGTAATTTATTCTCCTGCTAAAATTTTACTCCCCTCATGTTACTGCAGCTACACAGAACAAATACTTCTTCCTATTGTTTATTCATATAAGGTCATTTTTGTTTCATTAGCATAACTAAGTGTCTTTTTGCCTGGAGCCCTCTTCCCCAGATCTTCAAATGTGGACCCACCCCATTAATCAAGTTCTCAGTTCAAAAAGGGCATCATCTCTGCCAAAAGGCTTGCTCTAAGCACTGTTCACTGCAACTCTTCCTTCCCTTTCTCCCTGTCCAAATACCCTCTCTGGTATCTTTCATAGCACTCATCTCTCTCTGAAATGATCTTATTTATGCATTTGCTTACACACTTATGTTTTCCAAGAAGACAGGGAGCTTTTTGGTTGTTTGTAAATATATCTACAGTATACATAAGTGGCCTAGCACATAATAGGTGCTCAAGCACTAAGTGGTAAATAAATAAATAAATAACTGTAGTAAGTCAATGACCATATTTGCTTCTTTGTATGTGTGTATCCTAGATTGTACATTATTCATTTGAACATTGCAGATTTGTGTTCTATAGAATTTTCTATGCAGCTTAGAATCTCTGAATTACAATGAATATGCAGGAAAGCAATGAGCTGATGTCCTGGATGTAAAATTAATGCTTTACCACACCCAAATTATAGATCTTAAGGTCCCAGAGTAATATAAATTAAGAAATTTTTTTTTAGCTGACAGAGTATTAGAAAAGTTGAATGACCTATGGCTTAAGAAACATGACGGGAATAAGGACATATCTGAATCTAACACTCATCCAGTTAAATAAAGATTTTATGAAAGATTTTATGAAGGATTATCTCCAAACCCCATGATATCTGCCCTTTCTAAACAAGAAACAGTTCTCTGTATAAAGTTACAAGATGAAGAAGGCACTTTATTTCATCCTTTCAAAGACCCACTATCATCTGCTCTTTGTGAGGTTTATCTGTAATTTCCAACAATATTGTGGAAGAAGCTGGGCTACCACATACATCTTGGCACTTGGGGTCTTTCCCTATCCTGTG
This sequence comes from Micronycteris hirsuta, assembly GCA_004026765.1. Taxonomy (NCBI): domain Eukaryota; kingdom Metazoa; phylum Chordata; class Mammalia; order Chiroptera; family Phyllostomidae; genus Micronycteris; species Micronycteris hirsuta. Next base: position 19,398 of record PVJI01016247.1, read on the forward strand.
TATAGGGAAATCGAGACAGAAATCACATATATACACATACACACATACGCATATGTATGTGTGTGTGTATATATACATATGTGTATGTGTGTTTACACATTTCCATATACATATATATATCCTACCATCATCCCCCAACATACCACACACTCATGCAGGATCACACACACATAAAAAGGAGAATATCAGGATATAAACATCATGTGGTTCTTTTTACAGATCAGAGAATTGATTGAACAGCTTAATATAAATTACCTCCTAATCCTGGTGCATATGTCCAGATTCACAATGCTTCCCCAATTTATTAAAAGTATTTTATTAAATATGTGTGAGGAACTATACCAGAAGAATTTTTATACATTAACTCAACTAATTCATTTCATATCCATAAGAACACTGTAAGAGACAGCATGATTATCATTTGACACAGAAATAAACAGGGCTAGAAAAGGTTATATAACTTGCTCAATGTCACAGCTATTATGTAAAGAAGGAGGTGCCTCTTACTCCAAAATGATGCTCTACCCACAACAAGAACAGCCCTTCACTGAAGAATTGTCAACGTAATTCCTGGTTACTTTGATCATGGGGTAGAGGTTCGTTAGTATATTATTTATCTTCCTAATTCATGAAGGAACATATATCACTGTCATATTTTGTTTTAGATGTGGCTATGTGACCAATGAAATGTTACAAATATCACTTTAAAACTAAAAAAAATCAATGTTTAATTATTAGCAATCAAGTTCCTTCATCCCATGCCATGTTGACAAAAGACATCACCTGTTTCAAATAATACACCCACAGAATGGTGAAGCCTCCACCAAACTAGGAATTGTGTTATGCCATGGAGACATTTATAGGGAGTTGGAAACACCTAAAAAAGAGTGTGAATGAGCAATAAACCTTGGTTTTATTAAGCCCCTAAGATTTTGGAGTTACATGTGAAGCACATATCCTAGCTATCCTGACTAATCAAACTCAAATAGGATCTAAAACTTAAATGTCTTAACAATTCTGTAATTGATGATCACTCATTCATTAAATAAAGGTTACACTTATTAAGCTTTATTAAGTTGTAATTTCCACATACAGCTATATTTAAAGTTTACAACGTGATAATTTAATAAAATATATATTGTAAAAGAATTTTCCTGAGTTAATACATCACCTCAAATATTTGTCCTTTTTGTTTTTGTGAGACCATTTATATTTTAGTTTTAGCAGATGTCAATTATATAATACAGCATTATCAGCTATGGTCATTACATTATACATTACATCCTCAGACCTTATTCATTTTATAGCACAGTCTGTATCCTTTTACCAGCCTCTCCCTACTTCCCCCACCTTGTGGCCTCTGGCAACCACTTTTCTACTCTGTTTCTGTAAGTTTGTCTTTGTGTGTGTGTGTTAACTTAGATTCCACATGTAGATGTATCATGCAGTATCAGTCTTTCTTTGTCCCACTTATTTCACTTATCATAATGCCCTCCAGGTTCATTGATGCTGTTACAAATAACAGAATATACTTCTTTTTGAATGTTGAATAATGTTCCATTGGTGTGTGTGCACGTGTGTGTGTTTAATCACATTTACTTTATCCATTTGTCCACTAACAAACACTTCAGTTGTGGCCGTACTTGGACTATTGCGAATAATGCTGCAATGAACATGGGAATAGAGATATTTCTTCAGGATAATGGTTTCATATCCTTTAGATACACACCCAGGGGTGGGATTGATGGCTCATATGGTAGTTCTACATTCAATTTTTTGAGGAACCTGTTTTTCATAGTCTCTGTATCAGTTTACAATCTCACCAAGAATGTACAAGGGTTTTCTTTTCTCCACACCATCGCCAACATTTATCTTTTGTCTTCTTGATAAGAAACATCCTGATAGATGTGAAGTGGTATAGAATTGTGGTTCTGACTTGCATTTCCCTGAAGATTAGTGATCCTGAGCACCTTTTCATGTACCTGTTGACCATTTGTGTGTCTTTTTTGGAAAAAATATCTATTCAGGTCCTTTGCCCATTTTTTCATTGGGTTATTCACTTTTTTTTTCTGTTGAGTTGTATAAGTTCCATGTATATTTTGGATAGTAACCCTTTATCAGATATGTGGTTTGCAAGTAAGGTTTTTTTCCTTTTGAACTATTTTTAGACATACAAAAAGCTGGAAATACAGTAGAGATTTTCTTTATACCCATCCCAAATTTCCCTCATATTAACATTTTATAAAGTTATCACAAATACTTAACATTGGTATAAAACTAATGTTAAATTTTAGGATGTTTTCAAATTTTACCAAATTGCTCTCCTAAGACCTCATTATCATTTCAGGGTTCTAGCCAAGCTCTCACACTGCATCCACACCCTTAGTCTCCTGCAGTCAGTTGCGGGTCCACAGTGCTCCCCTCTTCATCAAGACTTTGATACTTTGGAAGAACACTTTGAATTCATTGTGCTGAATTCCTTCAATATGGATGAGTCTGGTGCTTTTCAAGGTTAGACTGAAGTTATGAACTTCCAGCAAGAATACAGGACTTATATTGTGTGCTCAATTTATCATATTGCAAGATTCTGAATGCTAATTTGTCTTTACTTGTAATGTTTGGACATTAAAATTTTAGTTAAGATGGTTTCTGGTTTCTCCACTATAAAGTGGCTGTTTTTACCTTTGTAATTAGTAATTACACTATACAAATCTTTCTTCTGAAACTTTTACTGACTTTAGCATCCATAAGTGGATCCTGTTTGTAACAAATATATCTGTGATGTTTGCCTAGTGAAGACTTTATTTATTTATTTTTTAAAAGATTTTATTTATTCAATTTTACAGGGGAAGAGAAGGAGAGGAATATCAATGTGTGATTGCCTCTCACATGCCCTGTACTTGGGATCTGACCTGCAACCCAGGCATGTGCCCTGACTGGGAATCGAACTGGTGACCCTTTGGTTCATAGCCCATGCTCAATCCACTGAGCTACACCAGTCAGGGCTATTTTTAAAAGTAATATATTATTGATTTAACTACTACTGCTTAGAAGAGCTCTCCCTTCTCACCCACTTATTTATTTAGTTTTATCCATATTGATCATAGATATTTGATTTATGCTATGGATTATAATTCAATAATATAATTTATTTTATGCTTATTTTCCCAGCTTTGGGCATCTTTATTGGATCCTATGTTCTGTTAGTAATATTCCGTCTTTAAAAAAAACAACAAAAAAAAGCCTTTATTTTCTGATACTACAAGAAATTCCAGCCTCATCTAGCATTTTCTCTTCTTTACAAATTAACCATGGGAATTAACCATTTTTTCTCAAGTACCTTATTACTTTTATTGAATAATGGTGTTTAAAACTAAGTGTGTTATTGCTGGGGTGTCACTGCTTCTGGGCCTCTCAGTAAACACAGTTAGAGAATATGTGAATGTATGATAACCTATGTATATAATCTACATTTCTATACATTTCTCTATCTTTTGTGCAATATACAAGTATAATTTAAAATTATGAGATTTTTACAGATGCATATCCACTCCTTAAGTTATTATTGGTCATTAAAAATCAGGTCCACTGTACTTAGGGTTTATTCAATGAGACATAAAATGTTTTGATTAAATACAGAGCTATCAAAACCAAACATTTAAGAGTAGAAAACTGTCCAGGTGAGTAACCACAAAAGAGTAACTACATAGACCAAGAATCTCCACTGTAGTAAACAACTGGAAATTGAACATTCAGTGAGTACTTAGTCTATGCTGGGCATTTTCTAAGTACTTTAGACATATTGATTTATTTAATTTTTATAAGAAACCTATTAGCTAATATCTTAGTTTAGGCTGATATAACAAATATCACCAATTGGGTAGCTTATAAACAACAGAAATATATTGCACACAGTTCTGGAGCCTAGGGAACCCAAGGTCAAGACACAAGCATGGTAAGCTTCTGGTGATGGCCTTCTTCCTGACTTACAACTGTTACCTTCTCTCTGTGTCCCCACATGGTGGAAGTGACAAGAGATTCCACTGGAGCTTCTTTTATAAGGCACTAATCCCATTCAGGAGAGTTCCACCCTCATGACCTAAGCACCTCCCAAAGGCCCCACCTAATACCATCATCATTGAGGGTTATTAGGGGACACATAGATTCAGACCGTAGTAGTTATATACCATTGTTATCTCCATCTTATAAATAGGAAAGCTGAGATGTGGAGAAATTAAGTAAATTGCCAAAAGTCAAACAGAGATTAAGTGGCAGAGCAGAGGTTTGAACAAGGGCAGTCTAATCCAAATTTCGGCTTTCAACCAGGGAAGTTACAGTAATAAATTGGGCATAGCCTAAGGTAGAGTTCAACAACACAGTACATATAAGGTAGTCAATGGTTTGAATAAACTTAGAAGAAACCCCTGTGATAATCTCATAACAGTGTTTAGTTATTGACAACTCATTTCCAACTTTCTACACTCATCCTACAAGGAACTGATGCCTATCTCAGGAAAGAAGGAAGACATATGTAGGTTGGTTAAGTTATTATTCAGTTATCATGTGAGTTTATAAAGAAATGACAGGACCTTATAAGTCTGGGGCCAAACGTAAGTGGATTCCTATACTCTGCTACAGTTATTATTCTACATACCATTAATTGTGATCTGGGGTGAGATCCTTTTTAAATTTCTTTGGATTTGTTAACTATATATAGCACATGCATATTCAAATACAACATGTTTAAGTGTTGCATACAATCAAAAGCAACACTTTTGCAAAGGCTGATTCTTTGATTTTAAGGAGGAAGAGCATTTGAATGATATTTCATATCACAATTCTTAAGTGATTGATTCATCCCATAAAGTAGTTATCCTGAATTTTAATGCTCTGTTAATGTAAAATATAGGCAATAGCATGAAAGAGTTTTACCTTAAAATATAATTATTAGTAGTGTATTTATTGAAACTATAGTGTATTATAATTTTAACAACATAAAATGCATAACTTATTAAATATGTATATTTAGCTAATCTTAATAAATTATTATAATTATTAAGAGAATAATATATTATCTTAAGTGCTCTTAGTTTATAGAAAAAATAATTATAAAATCATATGGACATTTTGAAACTATATACGAATTTTGGTTTAAAGGTATATGGTAAACACATTAGTACTTATGGTGATTAAATAAATCCATATCCATATACTTATATGAGTATTATTCAAGAACTGGTAGATCTCATTCCTTATTTCTTAACAAAAGTTGGTATCTTTAATATGAGAAGGAGAAATCATATTGGATTATCTCCACAGAAGAATGAAGCAGGATGGGAATACAAAAACAATTGCTAGACAAAAGAAAATGAAATAAAATCACCGACAGTAATTTACAACTCTCATCATGATTAATAGTTCTACCATATCCTCAAATGTAGTCCTACACAAAGTATTACACATATTTAGATTATTGATAATTTATCTTCTTCCACTTTAATAACTAAACCTAAGTATTTTCTTGAATTGTCTAATTGTCTTGTTTCAAGTTATCATTAAAATATAAATCTAAACCACATATTTTATGTGATTGATATCGTCTTGTCATATATAACACAAACTTTTTCAACTAGAGGAAAAATTATTTTATGAACACTGAATTATAATTCTGAATAATAGTTCAATGCTGATTATATTCATCTATTGCTTTAATATTAGCTTATTAGCAATTCTTAGAATATATTAAATGGTGGCAATATAAGCAGTAAATAAAGCTACATTGTTTGAACAGGCTATTGTTTCATAATAAAAAAATCAAATTGTGCTTATTATGTACTATTTAGCATTACTACAATTTCAAAGGAGATTCATTTTACAGCAAAGTATCCAGACTATCTAAATTACAGTTAGAATAAACAGCAAGTACTCTGTACACCTATTTAGGTTCAAACAATTTAGCATCCTAATACAAGTGACCTGGGTTAGTGTGATGGTAAAAAGCTGCACAGGTATCAAGGTCCTATAACTGTGCAGCTACTAAAAATATGTGAAAAACATGTAATTCATTCATTCCAATTTGACATAAATTTCTATAAGAAGAACACTAAGTTTTCCCCTTGGTATTTTCCTTTGAAGAGAAAACATCAATGAACAAAAATTCACTGTAAATTCTACTTCATTTAATCAATTATGTATATAGCAGAATTTCACACTGATAATCAACTCAATTGCCAAATAGACATTTCTTCAGTTGGCTTAATTTGCCCTCTATCCACATTGTATAAGACTAAGGTTCACACTTAATATGTAACGTTTAGCTTCCTATTTGGTCCATGGAAATACTAGGGCCTCATACTGAACTCTTCAATTTAAATATTTAAAATGTTAATATTCATGGCCTTGTGTTACTTCCTTTAGAAGTAATATATTTACTTACATTGTAGGCCTCACCCATGATATCATCCAATACCTCAAGGACACCAATATCACTAATGTGCTAAGAAATTTAGAGGTATAGAACGTAGACATATAGTAACCATCATTAGGTAGGGAATGTGCAAATGCTGGTGAAACACTTCCATATCCTCTAGCTCTTCCATATTAATATTAGAGGAAAATAGTCTTCCTTTCACAGATGAGAGGAGGATGTTGCTGTTGTACATGTTGATTACATATCTCTTCTGTGCTTATATGACTAGTTCTCTTCAATGGGGCTGTTTTAATACTTTATCTTGGTTTGACTCTTTTCTTTTAAAGATTTTATTTACTTATTTTTAGAGAAGGAGGAAGAGAAGAAGAAAGAAAGGGAGAGAAACACCAGGGACCTGGCCTGCACCTCAGGCATGTGCCCTGACTGGGAATTGACCCTTTGGTTGGTAGGCTGGTGCTCAATCCACTGAACCACACCACAAGGGGCTGACTCTTTTTTCTACTTACTCCAAGTCTAACATTCCAGTCCTAATCCAATCTCTGGTCTTGTCAAAATGTGCCTTTTCACTGCAACCTATCATTCATTCAACATTTAACAATAAATATGAAAAACTTACACATGGCATAGACATTATTTTAGGTGCCAAGGATACAGCTAGAATAAGGATCCTGTTTAAGAGAAGTTTATATTCTATTGGGTGTTGTGTGAATAAATAAATATCAGCTGTAAGTATTTTGCTTAAAATTAAAGAACCTAGGTATATAAGATTTTACTTTAAATGAAATGACTAGGTGAAGGAGGTAGTGTGAGAGCTGTGGACACAACAATCAATATAGCCAAGTAAAAATCAAGTTAAAGGACATTCCAGGTGAAGGGTATAGCTTATTCAAAGTATTTTAAGGTGGGAACTAGCTATGTGTGTTTATGGAATTGAAAAAAGAATTTAAAAATCTTAGTGAACCTGGGTATAGTAGATAAGAGAAAGAATGTGCAGAAGTTTAAAAAGGTGCAATTATTTTTAGTTCTATTATCATTATTATTATTGTATTTTTTTACAGAAATGTGATATGTTTTTTAAGTGTCAATCTCTTGTGCTGAGAATAAACCATAAATAGGTGAACCAGAATGGAATCAAGGAATCAGTTAGGAAACTACTGCTTTGTTTTGTACAAGAAATAAATGTAGTTTGGATTACATTGTCAGTGGTAGCAAAGAGAGAAATAGAAAGAGGGTGAAGTTTAAAAAAACAAAGGAAATAAGGATAGCACCTATATTTCTGGTTGAAAAGGATTGCAAAATCATTTACTGAGAGAGACACACATTGGAGAATAGACTGAAAGAGATCAAGGGTTTCTTTTTGAACATGCTAAATTTGCGATTTCAGGTAAATATTAGACAAAAAATTATTTTCCCTAGTATATCCGTGGATATATGAATCTGAAATTACAGGGAGAAACTAGAACCAATCAATCTCTCAATCTCTCCCTCAATATCTGTCTTTCTGTCAATTTCTCTTTCTCTTCCTCCCTCCCTCCCATTCCCCATATTCCCCATCTGTAGTTGCATAACTGTGTTAATTTTCACTTTTAGCATTGAAGTAAATTAATCTATTCAATCATTATATTTTATTCTTTGTTAATGAGGTCTCAATCACAATAATTTTTTTAAGATTTTATTTATTTTATTTTTAGAGAGAGGGAAAGGGAGGGAGAAAGAGAAGGAGAGAAACATCAATGTATGGTTGCTCCTCACATGGCCCTCACGGGGACCTGGCTGGCAACCCAGGCATGTGCCCTGACGGGGAATCAAACCGGGACCCTCTGGTTCCCAGCCTGCACTCAATCCACTGAGCTACACCAGCCAGAGCTCAATCACAATAATTTTATAATTAGTTTTGATAGTTGACAATGTAAGTTTTCCAGTTCTTGCTTTTTTCCTTTTAGAAAAATTTTTATTGCTTATAAAATTAAATTTATTGGGGTAACATTGGTTAATATCTATTTTTTTGCTTTTTTCAAATCTACCACTACTATTTTGCTCCTTTGTATTTTTATACCAATTTTAGAATTAGCTTTTCAATTTCTAAAAATTTAATGTACAGGTTTTACATATTTTTCTTATATTAATTCCTAGGTACTTGATATATTTGATGTCATTTAAACATGGCAGAATTTTATCAATATACAAGTCTATCCAGAAATTATTCAGCCATTGTTAATATAACAAGAATTATTTACATGACATTTATGTAACCTGGCAGCAAAGAAGTGGACTGGAATGCTCATGTGTGATAAATGATGACTTCACTGTACTAGTCAGTGAGGGCAGTAGATGCCGTTGAGTGAGCATGTGTCTGTGCAGCCCTCACACTTAAAATGATTGAGTGAGTAGAGCAATGAATCTGCATCAAATTTTGTGTTAAGCCTGAACATTGCTCCGTGGAAACTATTAGGATGATTAAGAAGACCACAACTATTGGCAACTGGTGACTGGCAGCTTCATGACAACTCACCTGCTCACACATCATATCATGCAGAGTTTTCTGGCAAAACATCAAATCACCCGAGTGACTCAGCCCCATACAGCCCAGATTTAGTCCTCTGTGACTTTTGGCTTTTTCCAAAACTAAAGTCACCTTTGAAAGGGAAGAAAATTCAGACCGTTGATGAGATTCATGAAAATATGATGGGGAAGCTGATGGCAACTGGAAGAACTATGTGAGGTCCCAAGGTGTGTACTTTGCAGGGGACAGAGGCATCATTGTCCTATGTACAATGTTTCTTGCATCTTCAGTAAACATCTCTATTTTTCATATTACGTGGCTGGATACCTTCTGGACAGACCTCATATACCTTAAGAGAAATTACTTATATTAACTAGAACCTAGGCCTATAAATAAAAGATGTTTTAAACAAAGTTCATTTAAAATAAACAAAAATTAACACAGTCCTGAAGCATGTAGCAAAGGTACTCAGACAATGACATGATTTTAATAATACTTGTCCTCCCTTCCTTCCTGGCCAGAATCCACTCTCAGGCTTGGTGTAGTGCTAGGAGCTGGACATTTATTTACTTCAACTGAAACATAAAAATTACAATCTCATTGTAAACAGTTTGGAAAATCCAAGAAAGATAAAAATTCTTACATTCTCATCAATGAAAGACAGTAACACTTCACTCTCTTTCTAATATTAGTTTTTCTACTAATGTGTTTATCTTCTGATGTATTTTTATATGTTTTTATCATTACTAAAGTAAAACAATTTCCAATTTAATATATGAATATTCTAATTTTCCTTTTACACTTGGAAGCAAATATTTCACCTGCAGGTTAGTTTTGTTCCAGATACATGGTTCTTACCCTTCATCACTTTGCTTCCCATCCCATACTCACAGGCAGGGAAAAAGATGAGCATCTTTTTTTTCCTGCATAAATTAGATAGAGTTACATAGGGTTGTCTAATATAAGCATAACACATCTCGTACAATAGATAGTACAGTGGAAATAGTATTTTCACCTAACAGGCAAGGACATGTGGCTGAGAGAAGCAGTGTAATTTCCCCAAAGTCACAACAGTTCTGGGACTGGAGTACATGTTACCTTCACTAGAAAGGTATTCTCTTCCATTCTTCCAATACCTTTTCTACTTACTCAACATCTTTTCTCTGCAAGGCAAAAATACTAGAGGCCTTTTTGGGAAGCATAACTAATTTTCACAGATACTCCATGGGGAAGATAATTCCAAACCCAATTTTTTTAATGAGGAAATTTTGGTCTGTCATCAAATTTCGTAAATCCAGGTCTGGCACAATCTCCGAAGATTTCAGTACTAAGTGATTATTTATATGATATGATTGAAAGGTTTTGAGGAGTTCCTTACACAATCTTCTCCTTTCCATATGCTGCTGTAAGGATGATAATTTAACCATTAGACATTTATTACTTGGGCTAATTTCTCCCTAGGATAAGAAAAGTTTACTATGGAGATAGATATTCTGATGTAGAACACAAAAAATATATTTTTGGAACATGGGATCCAACATTTAGAGGATTAGCCTAAAAGGACAGCTCTAGAAAACCAGAGGCCAGGAGAAGGCATGGCATTGCTGTGGGAAAAACTATTTAAGAGTAACTACTTGAAAAATCTACCTAAGAATTCACATTAGTACTGACTGACTAGGAAATGAAACAAAAAATGTAAATGTCCGTCAGTTTTATAGACTTGATGGAATTATCTAATCTCAATTTACAACTGTAATGTTATATGTACAATACTTCATCCAAAATATCCTAAATTCCCCTAATTTCTAGATAACTTTTTTGTTACCCATGACCATGTAAAGACATTTATTTTCAGGTTAAGTAAGTACGACATATGACTTAGAGAACAGAAAAAATAAACATTAAATGTTTTTAATACCAGCAAGTGTCAAATCAGGAACCAAACAAAGTTTACAGCCTAGAAGCATAAGAAATTAGGTGGTCAGTTGGAAAAAGTGTCCTCCAGGGACAAGAAAGTTTCAGCAGTTCCATTTCAAAGTTTTGCCTACATGCCAACAATGCTGCCATGGCCAATTGCCTTTATGCCTTTTATCTGCTTTTGATCTCTCCCCCATTCATGTACAGAGTAGATCAAAATCAGGCAAGATTCCATTTGGAATTTGTTGGGTCTTTTTATTCAATGTAGAGATAGAACAGTAAAGACTTGGCATTAAGACTGACACAATATTGAGAAGTTTCACATCTCTGATTGGATGTCAGCCATCCCAGCAACAAGCTCCACCACCGCATTACAAATTTGGGATGCAGCTATCTAACAGAAGGCTAACAGAGATTATGAAGAGACAACTGCTTGGCTCATTATAAAGTCAGATGTGTTCTTTGGCATTTGAGTGGACAGCAGAGACTTTGACATTAACACATGGCTCATTAGGAATGAATTTGAGGTTGGCCTTTTGTTGCACTTAAAACAAAATATCTAATATAGAGAAGCAACTCATTGAAAATCCCGATATAATCTCTTAAATATACACAGCTCTAATTTAAAATGAAGGCACTGTTTTTCCAGGCATTAGCTATTAAGATCACAGTGCATGTCTTAAACTTGTGAAGAAAACAATGAAATAGTATGAGATCATGTTCCTTTTATCTTTCTTGTTCCTAGTGACAAATACACTGACTTTTCCTGTCCCTCTTATCTGTTTGTCATGTTCTAGAACAGGATGTCTTGTAGTTTCATGGCAGGGCCGTGTTTACAGCATTACACAGTAGTTAATGGTCAGTTACAACTTTTTATGATAAATTTGATTTGCAACTCAAATTTATGATGATTCAATTTGTAGCAAGCTGAAAACTGAAACAAAAAGCAGGTTACTATCTTGAATCTAGCAAGCAGAATACTCTTTGATGTTAAGGTAGCTTAGCAATGTGTACTGAAAGCAGTATATGCACTATTAGCACAAATTATTTAACTTACAGTGTTTATCAGCTTTGCATTTCTTCTTACATATTTGTTGCTTCAAATACTTTCAACTTTCCATAATAAAATATAAGTGTTTCATTTTCAAATAATTTGAATATCATTTTCATGTAATTTTGAACAAATCTATGTTATAATCTGTTTTGCTGCTCTGTGAATTTAAAATTGCAAACAAATAAGTGCTGCTTTCATAATTTATGTGTATAAAAAACACACACCAAGTCAACTGAGAAAAGTGTGTCTCCCAGTCCTGTCAGTTGTGATGAAAATTACAAATTCCTTATAGTCCAAGATATGTTTGTGGAAACAAATGTGATGCTCAGGGAAAGAGCATATCTGTCAAATATTTCATGGACAACATGACATGACTAAAAGCTTCAAAACTGAGTAATGCTGAAATGTATAAAATGGTTTCACGTATCTTTAAGCCTCGAAGATTTTAAACAATAAAAAGGTGGTACAAACAGTTCATAAAACAAACAAAATAAGAAACAAGTTAATTTCTCTAAGCAAAGAAGTTTAGTTTGAGACTAAGCCAGCACACACAACTGCCTCTTCTTCCGCTTGCTGCTGGCAGGCAGGACTTCAAATGAGGCATATTCCAAACTGCAAATGATGGAAGACTCCACTAGGCAGAGATGCACTAAGATTTTGGCAGAACTTTCCTAAAGGGCCTGCTTTGTATTCTAAACATATGCATCTATATTCTGTTGTATTTTTGTATTCCTTCATGGTTCCTCATGTACAGGAAGCAATTAAATATATATTTTTAAACAACTAAATGTCTTTTAAATTATTTTATCTTTGTACAAGTTTTCCAAAATAAAAATAAACATGGTTGAGCCTGAATAAGTATGATCCCACAATATGAAATGAAAATAACTAAATCATTAATAACATTGAATAGGAATAAAGATAAGTGCTTCCTCAATATGACCCGTGATAAACTATTTAAACTGTCTTGTTTTTTTCAATCTGTGAAATGGAGAGAACCGTATTTGCCTTTCCAAACTCCAAACCTGTAAAGAACAAAATTAAAAATCTTGTAGTAACACTCTACAAAATATATTTAAATATATAGGGTTTGAGAAAGCGGTATGCATTTAAAATCCCAACTTTGAAAATAATCTTGAAAGGATTTATGAAATTGACAGTCTAAATGCCAGTAGAAAGCATACCTATTGCATGTATGAATTTAGCTTTTTAGCTTCGTATATATGAAATCTGTCCAGATAAAGTCCAGCCATCACTAATAAAACAAGAATAGTTTGCATGGCATTAATGTAACCTGGCAGCCGAGCAGAGTGGACTTGGTACAACCATGTGTGGACAGTAATGATTTCACTGTATTAGTTAGTCAGTGGGGATGGTAGACACCATTGAGTGAGCATGCGTACTGAGTGTCCACTTAGACATTCAAAATGACTAAGCAAGTAGAGCAACATCTCTGCATCAGATTTTGTGTTAAGCCTGAACATTCCTCTGTGGAAACTATTTGGATGATTCAAAAAGCTGCAGCTATGGGCAAATGGTGATTGGCAGCTTCATAACTACAATGCCCCTGCTCATGCATCACTGTCTCATGCTTTCTGGGTGAAACATCATATCGCCCAGGTGACTCACTGCCTCTATGGCCCAGATTTGGTGCCCTGCAACTTACAGTTTTTCAAAACACTAAAATCACCTTTGAAAGGGAAGAGATTTCAGACCCTGATGGAAATCTCTCATAAGAGAGATTTCTCTCATGAGAGATTTCCTCGTGAGGAAAACACAAGGGGGTGGCTGATGACAGTTGGAGAACTGTGTGAGGTCCCAACGTGCCTACTTTGAAAGGAACTGAGGTGTCATTGTTCTATGGACAATGTTTCTTATATCTTGTATCTTCTCCAATAAATGTCTGCATTTTTCATATTACATGGCTGGATACATTATGGACAGACCTCCTATCTCACAATTCCAGAACTGAAGACAATATGGATTTAAGAAATGATTTTTAAGAAATTACCATTTGATTAAATACAAATCACTCTACTCAAAAGGCCTTTTAGTAATGATTTGGGAAACCCTTGTAATCAAACACTTGTAATCGCATATACACACTCACACATTTCTTTTGTTCATTTACATTTCCCAATTATCATTTACTAAAATATTAAATGACCACCCTATAATTTATGTATAAATAATGCATATGTCATGTGGCACTAAGAAAAATGTAGTCCACTGCTAAAAAAGCTTTTCACTTTTCCCAGATTGTCCAAATTTTCTGCAGTATAACCTGTGAATTCACTACTACAATAACTGAATTAAGATATCTACATATTTAAAATCAGCTCCAAAGTCACTGCACCACTTACCTAGTCTCCTCCCTGATCTTTAGCTCCCAAAATGCACATAAATATATCTTCTAATGAGTTTCAGATTTAAGAAATCCTGTTTATCCCAAACTTCTCCAAAGTGTATAAACAAGATAAGTGACTCTAAAAATGAACTGGGGTTAAACATACATGTAAATCTTGGGGATAATAAAGCTCCTCAAAATCATTACTATTTAATAACAATTTATTATACTTAAGTTTCCCACACTATATGCATTTTCTTATCCATCCCCAGTTCTATCCATAACACTCTAAAGTCTGAGAACAAAGACAGACTAGAAAGGTAATCTTTCAGAATTATGCCACATGTATAATTACTTCTGGAAATTAAAGAGTGGAGATAATTCTCAGGACACAGATTATTTTTGGTTTTAAGGTCTGTGGCCTGATTTCTACTTGACTACCATATGCATTTTTACTTGTGAAGGCTTCATTTACAGGTTCATAGAGGAACTTAAACTCAGTTTTATACTATAATTTTGCCACTTTCTTTTTTGGCTTGTTCTTGACAATGCTCCCTATCTTTTAGAATTACGTTTAAGGAGAATCTATATTCCTATTATATCTCTAACAAGGGACACTTTAAATAGACATTGGTAACTGGTGAAATTGTAAGCACTGACCTCTGAATGCCCTAAAGGGAAAAGCTCTCATCCATGGCCAGGAAAGTTCTCTCAGGGATATTCCTACTTGTATTTGAATGGATTTCTGAGTCTGAGAATTTTTGTGCACCACAGAGAAGGTTATCCCTTCTGGTATAATCATCCCATCAAACAGTCATTTATCCTGAGCAGTACTGTGCTGCTGCCTACATTTAGTCTCATAGTGAGAATGAAGTCATTTCTCATGAAATCCCTTAATGGATATCTCTACAACTCATTATATTTATTGTAAATAGGGTGGTAGGCAGTAATAAAACACGACAAAATGTAAAATGCATTAATGTTTTTGTTAAACCTCGAGATGGTGTTTATACATTAACCCTTTTTTCAGAAAAGATTTCTTATATTTAGAATATTTAAAGAGATAGAGCTAAAAATTACTTTATTCAAATATTTACTTTCATGGGTATGTGAAAGAAAGGAGTAAAGAAATGGGGATTTAGGCATTGGTGTATTGTCTTCAATCACAATGTACAACCATGAAGAAAGCTGAGGAGAAAGAATTATTTCCCTATGAGGTAAGTTCCCAGTTTAGTGAGGGATCAAACCTGATATTTGAACAGAGCATTTGAAAAATCAATCCACAAGAGGAAAATCAATTGTAAATAAAAAGGGAGTTTTATCATTTGAATAGCAAAACAGATTTTGAATATATTTTGATGTCTTTATTTCAGAATTACTGTTTGTAACATGTGAGTGTCAAGTAACTCCCCTCTTCATGTAGCAAAATGATTAATCTAATTCATAAATTTATGTATATGAAATAATACCAGGTATTTGAAAGATGGTTTTATCCTTTGATCAGATTTGGATAAAACTGAAAAACAGGTAAAAATGTGTGAACTGTTGTTTAGTTTTTATTTCATAATTATAAACTGAACTCTGCAATATACTAGATTCTGAGGGGGATAAAAAAATATGTACCCAAGGAAGGAACTGAAGGGAGAAACAAAAAGAATAGAACGTTGAGAGCAGATGGAGGTGGAGGAGTGCTCTCCTGAGCAATGAAAGGAACCAGCTGGTGGCTGAGATGAAACGCAAGTCAAATTCATTAGAGCTGTTCACAGGGAGCATGGTGATGTTCCTGGTCCTGCCATTCCTAAACCCAGTGCTTCATGGCTTCTATAGCATTTATGTCTCTTTCACCTTGCCAAAGTCCACGTTTGCCATCCAACCGCTCAGTTTTGGCAATGCAGATAAAAAACAGGGAACCATTTGTGTTTGGTCCAGCATTTGCCATGGACAAGATCCCAGGACACATTGCTTCAGGGTGAAGTTCTCATCAGCAAATTTTCCCTGTAGGTGGACTTGCCGATGGTGCCATTAGGGCATAGGAAGTCACCACTCTAGCACATTAACCCTGGAATAATTTTTAAAGAGGAACCCTTATGACCTTTCTCCCCATTACTCAGAGCACAAAAGTTCTCTACTCTCTTTGGAAATTTGTCTTCAAATATCTCGAAGGAGATACAGTGCAGCGGCTCTTTGTTGATGATGTAGAAGAACATGGTGGGGTTTCACAAGGTTGGATTTCCTGGCAGAGGTAGCAGCATTGGCAAACCCCAGAATAGGTAAATTTTTAATAAAACTCTTGATTAAACTTTTTCTTCTCATGTGTCCTGTCACATCCTCCAGAACAGCACCCCTCATGTATCCTCTGGTGTTAATATTCTCCTGTCCTTATAGTCATTAAAGGAAGCTGATAAACATATTCTGATCATATTTCAATATCTCAATATCTTAATCATCAACATATTTCCTTATTTATTTTTCCTGAATGTTATGGAAGAAACTGACAGGTTCTCCACAGTTGTGTTCTCCACTTCTTCTCAGGCATACATTTGACAGCCTCTGTTGCAGATATGTGTAGCCATGACTGGAAATGTCAAATTACTATGAGGAAATGTTAGTGGAAGTATGTATCACTTTCAGTCCATGGACCATGAAACCATTTGTTTTTCTGTGTGCTATTGTTCCTCTCATAATGGTCTTGTTGACCTTGGAGATCTCATACTGAGGAAGGCAAAGGCTCTACCATTCTGTATCCCTGAATAACCATGTACAGAAGGACACTTTCTGCTGACATAAAACATTTATCTTTGGGCAACTATACAGCAGATCATAAAATTCTGTTCTGTTTGGTTCACCATCTATTTTCTGGTCTATATGTTAAAGTAGATTATATCACTTTGTCTAATGAACACACCAAGAAAGATTGTTCATATATGGTGGAATTTTAGACAAGTACATTCATTGGTTATAGATAGGAAAATTAGCATAACATATTTATCCTAGGTATCTTTCCATACTGTAATAAAAAAAGTTGTTTTAAAGGCTGCATGATATTTCATTTTGCCATATGTTATTTCACTAGTTTCTCCTTGACAGGACATACCACATTTAATTGTTATATATTTAAATGCATTCAGTGCCTACCGAAAGCCTTTTATACTATAATTTTATTATCCTTGATTTATTTAATTTATATTACATCATTTGGCTGAATTTTAACATTTTCAAGTTTTTCCCAGGAATGCTTGGATGCTATTATCTCCAAGTGTTTTATGTGTATGTGCTTTGAAATTTTCAGTCTTTATAGTAGAATGATAAATTGTCTGGGGGGAAAAAAGCATGAACAAAATTTTTCTTAATATTTGTAAAACTTTCTCAGTCATATTAAATGTTGTGTAGTGATGCAAACCACAGTTTTTTCTAATATTTTTTTGCAATTTGAGTTTCTCTGAATACTCATAACTTTTTATCTTGGTTATAACTGAAAGCAGACATTCCTCCAAATTTATAAAAGATATATTTATTTTACTCTATTAATTCAATAATATAGAAGGATATCAATTAATATTTACAGCATTTTAGCAATTTCTCTTGGACACGAATGCCATTTGATCTGGAAGTTCAGGTTTTTATCTCATTATTTTTATAGTGTTAATAATTTTCAGGTGCATCAATTATTGATATGTCTAAGTCATAAGAATATCTTTGCCTAACTTCTTTATACATCATCATCTCTTGGGTTCTATCTGTCTATCTATCTATCTATCTATCTATCATCTAATCTTTTACCTATTTTAAAATTTGACATTCCTTTCCTTAACTCAGTTTATATCCTTGTCAATCTTATTGCTTTTAATTTGTTTCACTTACTGTGCGTCTTTAAACCTCAAGGTATATTTCACTGAAAGTAAAAGCTTATTTATTACTTCCTATTATCATATTCTTTCTTCTTGTTTTACAAGTATTTTTCATTGGCTTTACTTTCTTAAGAGTCATATTCTTTATTTTATGATTGGGAGTAGTATTTATATGTTCTTTTATAAGAATTCCATGCATATTTTTACCTACTACCTACATTATGTTTTTTATATTCACCTTGTTTAGTAACCTATTAATGAATTCATTTTATTTTTCCCACTTTAAAAAAAAAAACTTTATTTTTAATTATATTTTAATTTTTTATTGCAGTTGACATACGTTATTATATTAGTTTCAAGTGTATGCTCCAATGGTTAGACATGACAAACTTAATAAGGGGTCATTCCAATAAATCTTGTACCCATCGGACAGAATACATAGTTATTAGCCTATTATTGACTTTATTCCCTATGCTGCTCTTTACACACCCATGACTATTCTATAACATCCAGTTTGAATTTCTTAATCCCTTCACCTTTCCCCCTATTCCCCAACTCCCCTCCCATATGGCAACCATCAAAACATTCTCAGTATCTATTATTCTGTTTCTGTTCTGCTTATCCATTTATTTTGGTTGTAGGTTCAATTGTTGATAGATATGTACTTGCATTTATTGCCATTTTATTGTTCACATATTTTTAAATATATTTTATTGATTATGCTACTACAGTTGTCCCATTTTCTCCCCTTTCTTCCCCTCCACCCCCACCCCCCATTCTCCGCCCTTTAGTTTTTGTTCATAGGTCATACACATAAGTTCTTTGTCTTCTACATTTCCTATACTATTCTTAACCTCCCCCTGTCTGTTTTCTACCTACCATTTACGCTACTTATTCTCTGCACCTTTTCCCCTCTCTCCCCCCTACCACTCCCTCCATGCCTTATATAAATCCCTTTAACATTTAATATAATAAAGGCTGGGTGTTGACAAACTCCTTGAACTTGACCTTATCTGAGAAGCACATTATCTGCCCTTCCATTCTAAATGATAGCTTTGCTGGTTAGAGTATTCTTGGATGTAGGTCCTTGCCTTTCATGACTTGGAATACTTCTCTCCAGCCCCTTCTTGCCTGCAAGGTCTCTTTTGAGAAATCAGCTGACAGTCTTATGGGAATTCCTTTGTAGGTAACTGTCTCCTTTTCTCTTGCTGCTTCTAAGATTCTCTCCTTATTTTTAATCTTGGGTAATGTCATTATGATGT
>PVJI01016248.1:0-38753 GCA_004026765.1 Micronycteris hirsuta
TTCCTGTGGTTGGCAGGTATTTGCCGGTTTTGAGGGGTTTGGTTGGGTTTCGGATTTGTTCTGTTCTTCTAAGAGGCAGTGTGCTAATAATAGAAAAATTGATGGACCAGAAATCAGGACACATGGATCCAGCCCCCAATCTACGAGCAATTACTTGGAGGATCTTAGGCAAATCACTGCCCCGCTCTGAGCTTCATTTTCCCATTTGGAAATTGAAAGTTCTGGATCAGATGATCTTAAAGGTGCCCTCCAGCTCGAAAAACCCAAAGAATCATGACAGTTTTAACGGGGGGAGAGGAGCGAACGAGGCCTTGAGAAAAGGAAATCCAGCTGAGCAGATAAGACCACTGCTGAAGGGAACAGGGTCTGGAGTCTTTGAGGAGCGCTGCAGGGGCAGGTCACTGATCCGCAGCTCCAGAGGGATGCTGTGCTACCACCACGGGGTGAGGCAGACTGCTTACCAAGTCACCCAGTTTTGAAACATGGGGACTCGCTGAAGAACTCTAGGTTCTGTCCTACCTAGCATACCCACGTCTGGCACTTTAGATCTATGGGGGGGCCAGTACCCAGCCAGCAAATAAGTATATTGGAGGCTCATGCTTGGCGTTGGCTCCTGCGCTGGGGGAGGTCCTCGGCCCACAGGGCAGGCACCTCATCTGCCTTTCCCTCAGCTTGGTTCCCTGGGAGGCCTGAGAGCAGCTAAGCCCCTCAGGTCCGTGACAGTCCAAGAGATTCCAGTTACCTACCATGCAGCCTAAGCAACCCAGCACCACCCATTTTAAACACTGAGAAGGGAGTTCTTGGGCAGTTGGCCTATTTTAAGCTATGATTCAATAAGTAGACTTATTAATCAGAAAGTACAATTTTCTTAAAAAGGCAAAAAAAAAAAAAAATCCCAGTAATTCTGTACTGTAAAAGCTCAAAAATAGTACCTTGCAATTTATTTAGTAAAAAAGAACCTAGAACTCATCCAATGAAGGCTGACACTTACAATCCTGATAAGAAAATAATCATATATGTAGAGGTAGGAAATATTCAGATTTTATTAAATCCTTTTATTCAGATGCTCTAGAAAAAACAAAACCTTGGAGTTTTATCTGACCATAAGCCAAAAAGAAGAAAGTAAAAACGTTTTTCCTTCCATATATGATGGCTCTTCATTAGCAAATAGGGTCTGAAGCAGTAATCATGCCGCAGCAAGACGTTTTAGCCTGGTAGAACCACCTCCAGCCCCCCGCCTGCCAGGGGCCCTCAGCGCCTTGACTCCTGTTTCTGACCTTGTTCTGCAGACGCTCCCGCCCACTTGCCCTTGCCCTCGGTTGCAGGTGTGTGTGTCTGCACACAGCCCTTCATGCTGCTTCTCTTGCCCCAGGACCTAGTTCCCCTAAAACAAGGACTTTGATTTGATCGCCTGCCTGTCCTTGGTCTGCAAAGTAACAGGCCAGTGGGAGTGGCTGTCCTCCTCAGCACGTGCTCATGAGTGTTGCGTGTCGTCCTCTTGTCTGTCTGTCTGTCTGTCTGTCTGTCTCCATCCTGTCGCGTTGTACTTTGCTGGCATCATCCATCATTATGAGGGGCCACGTGTTGAATGGCGGAGACACCGTGACTAGGTCTTGCGTGAGATCCGTCTTCTACAAATTTTGCTTCTGGCAAGGACAACAAGCTTAAGTTGTTTTGTTTTTTTTAATTCTTTGCCATTGGATTACTATCAGTTCCTATAGTTCGTGGCAAACTAAGAATGTTTCTAGTTTCAAATTACTACTATCAGAGAGTATGAGCCAGAAAAATGTTGAAGGCAAAAATCTTGCTAAAACAAAAATAGATTCTTTCTGATTTGGTGAATGTTTCTAGTTCGGGGCTGTTAACAATGCCAGCTGTGACTAGCGGCTAATACTTGCTTCTGTCTCAAACACAAAGAGAAAACCTAACACAGGGTGGCCTCTTTCAGACCATTCTCCCTTAACACACATGGTGATACTACCTGTCCTGCCGAATAATTCTCAAAACAGGTAGTCAAGGAAGTTACCTGGACAGAGCAGCTCCTAAAGCAGTTGGCCTCAGCTTCCATATCATTGCTCTTCCCTAACCCTCTCCCAGGAACCACTACTTGCTGCCATAGGAGAGTTTTCTGGTTACCGTATAGAGCCAACTCCTTTCCATGGACAAAGGAGCCAAGAAGAAAGTAGATGGATGGAATCCACGTTAATTCTCAACTCATCTTAGCGTAATGTTTACCCTCTTCCTGCTCCCCTAAAGTTTTGGTTAGTAGACCATTGGCTAAATTTAACTGAATCTGATCTCCTTTTCTTTCCTTTATACATTTATGAATGGAGGGGCTTAAAAAAAAAAAAAATAGTATAGCACACTAAAGCTAAAAGTGGAAATTGTCCAGATCAGGAGGAATGTAGGTGAATCACTAACAGGGTGTTTGCTTACAGATCATTTGATGGTTCTTCAGCCAAGTTTTTTATATTCATATCTTACCTAAGGCGAAAATATTTTTTGCAGATATGTCCACCCAAAAGTCTAAATCTGATTTTGTGTGTTTAAATGTATTTTTCTTTGTTTTAAATGGCTTACCCATGTGCTTGAAATTATGATGGTCTGGATATAACCAGCCACAAATGCATGGTGAATAAAAATATTTTTTGTAAAGAAGGAAAAAGAAAAGATGCTTTGGGGATATTATTGTGGCTTGTCGCTCTATTTACAGTATGAAATGACTCTTAATCTGTATCATTGGAATATACAAAGATACATGTAGTTTGATATATACATAAGCAGAGACAACCTCACACACACTCGTGACCATATTAACACAAGCACACATATGAATGTCACTGATTGTCCTGCTCTTACCTCCCCCAGTTCTAGACATTTTGTGTGTAAGTTCTCATTGTCAGCTCGCAGCATAGAATGATATGCCTCACCTGCTCCAGGGAAACTTATCTCAGTAAACAGATTTCAGATCCGTGTGCATACATTAATACATTCTTCACTTTTACTCTATTTTTATTTGGTAGACAACTTAGCAGAGTGGTTGAAAACAACTGTAGTTTGCTTGTGCTGCTTGGCCTCTGATTCCCCAGCTCAGTACCACCTTCATAGCGGCCAGAAGAAAATGTCAAGCTCATGTGTCTGGGGGAGTCCTTCTGTGTCATTTTCACAGATCTACGCAGTAATCTCACAGTTCCTCGGGTCTCCATCCGATGAGAACTTCTGGAGAGCAATTAAGTTTAAAGTGCTTAACAGTCAAGGTACACACTAATTTTATTGACAGGCCATTTGCAAAGACCTTCCCTTGTGGAGGTTTGACACCTGACACTTTGTCACAGCCTTCCACATCCAAGTGGCTTTCATGGGAACCTAGATTAAATGGGGTGAAATGACCGATCCATTCGGCCTTTTCAAAGCAAAGCCCTATTCGTTTAAGGGGTAAAGCATTTTACTCAACCTTCTTCAAGCCTGTTTCTGTTGTGTCAAGTTTTTAGATATAATGATATACCAGCAGCTGAACTGACATGTTATCTTTGATATGATTATTTAATATGGAATAACAGTTAATCCACAGGAATAACTCTCAGAGGTTGAAATCTTCCTTTGAAGCTCCTTCAACTTCTACCAGGTAATCAGTTACCTATTCTGCCTTGGTTTTTGGCAAATACACCAGAATTTCCAGGATAGGTTTGCTTTTAAATATTCTCAATACACTTCTACTTGTTAGAATTTCTATCCCTATTTTTGGTTCGAAAGGATGGTTATACCATGGCGGAGCGCGTGGGCTGGAGAGGCCCTGAGTGGGACACCCCTTTTACTCGGCGCCTCGTCTGCCTTCCCCCTCCCGCCCAGGCAGGTGAGGCCAGCCTGACCGCCTCTCCCACACAGGGAACCGGCTGAGGCAAGCAGCTCGACCCTGAGAAAGAATCCCAAATCACAGCCAACCACTGCGAAGTGTAAGCGGGACAAGTGTGAGGAAGTGGCTGAAATGTCACTGGCTGGAGCTGCAAGCCACACAGGACTCTACTCCTGGAACATCTTTTCAAACTCTTAGGCGCATGGAGTTCATTCTGCTTCTGCGTTTCACAGGGGAAAGAAAAAGGCAAAAAGGGGGAATGAGAAGACGGCCCGACTACCCTGAACGGTAAAAAGGGCCTGTCCCAGAGGG
Organism: Micronycteris hirsuta; assembly: GCA_004026765.1. NCBI lineage: Eukaryota > Metazoa > Chordata > Mammalia > Chiroptera > Phyllostomidae > Micronycteris > Micronycteris hirsuta. The sequence continues at coordinate 4,166 of PVJI01016248.1, forward strand.
GAAGGGAGTCAGGGCCACCAGCAACTGTGGCAATTAAATGCCACCTGTGTGTGAGCCCTTGGAGAAGCCGGGCAGCAGAGGCTGCGAGTCACAGTTCGGCTCTCCTTCACGGCCTTCCCCGGGAGGCCTGAAGGCTCTGAGGCCCTTGGCAGACACAGCGTCAAGGAGATGTAGTGCTTCCAACCATCCCGTTGCTGTCAGGGGAATTCAGAGACATCCTTTGTAAGTGGCGCTCTGGCTTCCGCCCCTGCTTGTCAGGCCGCTGTGTCCCCATAGCTCGGTGGGCCACGAAGCACACCTGGAACCGTATACTCCACATTCGTGGAGTGGCAAGTCACTGCTCACTTTCCTCGTAGAATTTCTTCCCACACAGAAACCTCGCTTTCCAGAGGGCTGAGCCCGTGGCATGACCATCCGTATCCCTAGCACCTATTAACAGCCTGACAGAAATGAAAGCAGCAGCACTTAGCAACTGTGCTCTGCTCTTCCCAAGTTGTTTTACAACCTCCTCTCACCTCTCTCAGAAAAGAAACACTGATGTTTCTTTGCACTCACGCAAACACTGGGAGGTGAGGATGAAATAAGAAGAGAGAAGGAAGTTACTCCCCACCCCTTCAGCGGCTGTGTAAAATAATGGGGATGGAAAAGAAGAGAGGCAGTGAGGTAAATGTGGTTAGTCGTTGTCTGAGGGATTGTTTAATTAGGAGGACAAACTGTCCTAGCTCTTTAACGGCACTTATTTGCCTGACCAAAACAATTTCAGAGAGACTAGACTCCTTCATAAGAAGAAACTTAAAGCAGAGTCAGCAGGACCTCTGCTGGCTAACCCCTTTTTAACTTTGTATTTCTGGGTGCGCCTGATTGCCTTTTTCAGTAGGCCTGTTTCACTCTCCCGTCCGTTAGGCCTCTGTCAGCAGTTGGGAACATCACCCAGGGCCCCGTTCTGTCTCCTCACACCCCCAGGAACAATACCACACCTGAGACACTGAGTCCTCTATTGTAAAGGAATGGTCTGATTCATATTTTATATGTAGTTTTTTAAAATCAAAGAGATGAAGTTGTCAAAATAACAAGCACTCTGGAGAAAGCAGAACATTCCCCACCTCTGCTTCCCAAGGATGGCAAGGAGAAAAACATTGACGGGAGTGTTAAGGTGATTCTGGCATAATTCCTAAGCATCCTTATCTCAGTTGTTCTCTGTTCCCTGCAGACTTCTTACCAACTTTTTTCAGTTAGTCATCTTTGCTATTTAATAGCCCTGATCAATAGCCCAAGTTCCTTCAAGATTTTCACTAATATTTTCAGTAAGTTCTCCAAGAAACAGAGCTTAAAAAAAAAAAAGGTTTAATCATAAAAGGAACAAAAGACAATTATGATGTCACCTCTTCCATTTCCTGAGCTCATATGAAAGTTAACACTCTATAAAGTCTTGCTTGTTTTGACTTAGTATTCAGGAAAATATGATACAATCAACAACCCTAATAGAGCAGAAGAGCAGCCAGGATATAAGCAGAAAAAAATCAAAAAGTTTGCTGGCCAGCATCCAGTTCACATCAGTGAAGAGCCAAGACCCAGCTTACCAAAACGGGTGTCAGCTTCGGTTAACTGGAAAACACGACATGGAGCTCCTCCATTGGCAAAAACCCCAGTTACCCGGCCACTGGTTAATATTTGTGTGTCTGTCTGTCTAAGCACCTAACTATTTGCTGCTAAAAACAAATAGCCCCATTCCATGTGTAGCACTTCATACTGAATAAGCAACTTCAGTCTCTGCAATTAGAGGAAGGGTCCACATTTTTTCCTGTGCCTTAAACTCTTCATCAGCTAAAGGCTCCTCCTAAGCTCCTAGTCCCAGCAACTTCCGTTTAGGAGAGCCGGTTAGTGGGACTTCCGATTCACGGGGCTGTTGAGTGTAGAGCATGGCATCTCTGGCCTTTCCTCATCAGACAACTTACAAGAGAGAAGTTTTATGTTTTCCTTTCCACCTCAACCTCTCAGGTCCTCTAAGAACCCAGTAAACAGATTTAAGTGTACAGATGTTACAGGCCTCTGCCAGTAATGTTTTTTACCCGCTTCTAAGCTCTAAGAAGCAACAGAAGGCTTTTATTTCAAAAGGCTAACCCCCAGTACTTGCCAGTAGCACGCTGCATGGAATGAAGACATACTGTCTAACTATAGCGGCTCAGTGAGTGTTGGTCGCTGGCCTAGGAAGTAAGGGTTCCCATCGCTCAAGGGGTTCTTCAGTTTGCTGCTGTTTGTATTTTTACCATGATTGTCGGTGTGACTTCACAGCTTCATTTTAAGTCCGCGTCGCTTCCGTTGGTACGCTAGCTGCATGCACTTGCTATTTGTTGTACTGTGTCAGATGATTCTCTAACTTCCTTTGGAAAGCACTAATGAAAAGTGCTGTTTCTCTTCTCTATTGTTGGGTTTTTTGTAAAGTTGCTCAAATGCTCTCAGGTATGGCGGCTCTGAATGGAGGACTTGGCGCCACGGGCTTGACGAACGGCACCGCGGGCACCATGGACGCCCTCACGCAGGCCTACTCAGGGATTCAGCAGTACGCAGCGGCGGCACTGCCCACTCTGTACAGCCAGAGCTTGCTGCAGCAGCAGAGCGCGGCGGGCAGCCAGAAGGAAGGTATGTGCCGCCCTTGGCCCAGCGCTCCCGGTGCGGCCGGCCCAGCAGGCAACACTCGCCTTCAGGGCTACTTCTCCTAACACCGAGGCTGAGCTAGAAAGCAATTGCTTTACTTCTAGTATTCATGGTTTTTCATTCGAGAAACCTGATCATCTTAAAACCATTTGATTCAGTCTTCTTTCCTGTTCAGACTTATATTTCTTTTATCTTTTGATTTAATTTTTTAGCTACCTCTTAAGATGGATTTCTCACCCACTATGTGTTTATACACAATTGCTTAGTAATTGCCACCATCAAAAAATTTCAGGACCCCCCCCCAACACTGCGTCCTCTCCCAAATCAGCATTATTTCTCCCCTTATGTGCAGCTCCTCCTCAGTGGGAGGGATGAAGCTTCCCGTCCCTGTGAGTGCAGCGCTCTGTCCAGCCTGCCCCAGGCTGCTCGGAGCCTGCGCCGTGCTGCGGCAGTGTGTGTGACCTGCCTCCTAGCAGGCGGTGGTCCCAGGTTAATGGTAAAGTCCACCATTAGGACCGACTCGGTCTTTCACTGGGGATCTTCTCGGGAGCAGCAATAAGTGATTGGTTGCACTGCTTCTCTGCCAGTAAAGAAAATGAACATCAGAAAGTTAAAGTTCAGAATAAATTAAAGCTAAGTATAAAATAGTTAATGAGCTAGTCAAAATAGGAAGAGTTTGTCTCTTTTTCTCTCTTCCTTTGGCTTCTTCTTCCTTAATTGAAGTTGCTTTAAAAGCAGAATCTTCAACATGGTTTTTATTCCCCTTCTGACTTGCTGAGAATATGGGATAAGAAGCTAGAATGGGGATGTGCTGTTGAAGAGTTGTGCTTGATTTCTTTCCCTTCTCCTTTACCCTCACCCTGTAATTCCAAACTGTTTTTGTCTGAATACTTTGACTTTAAATGTATTCTGTAAAGAAATAGAATAGTTTTACTTTACAGAGTTGTGAATTTTAAAGGGGACACAGCTTCAAATATACTCATGTTAAAAAAAAGGCTTTTTCTGTTTGTAAATATCAGATTGTTTAAAATAGAAGATATGTGAAAATCTGTTCATTATTTCAGCTTTCTCTTTCCTCTCAGTTGTGACCACTGTAAAGTTTTTAAACATGCACAACGGTCAGACGACTATTCCTCCAGGCGTGTGGAGATGCTGTGTCAGAAACACACAACTCCACAAAAGCCTGTTTTGAGGTCCCTTTGTCTGGAGTCTGACTACAGTGGTGACAAACGAGAGCCGCAGGAGGGTCCTGTAAGATAATGACTCCCTCAGAAGGGACCACACGCCAGTTCCCCCACTTGGTTTCACCACCCTCTCCATTGTCCAGCAGCACCTCCCAGCAAGCTGCAGAGCCTGTGTTGCTGGGAAAATGTCACCAGAAGACTCAAAATTTAGTGCTTTAAGCACAGAGTGTAGCCTGGAAAAACCATTTTCCTCAGCTGCTTTACTCCAACCCACGGCCCTAACCTTAGTCCCTGCCTTGGGTTTTCGGGATTGCTTATGCAGTAACTAGCCTTCTGGGATTAATATAAAACAGTTCGAAATGACAGTCACCAACTCCAGATTATGTGTGTTTATGTATGCAGGCTACCAGTAGCATGGAGCAGGGCTTTGTTGTTGTTGATGGGGCGTTTTTGTTATTTTTAATCACATCTCACTTTCTCATATCCTCTTCTTATCCGGTTAACATGAGTTCAAGAAATGTAAACCATCTTAATATTAGTTTTAACTAAAATAATATAAAAGGCAAATTATACTGGGAGAGAAAAATCTCATAATGAATTGTATCAAATGGAGTTTTAGATTTGCCACTACACAGTTCCGTCCTTTAGTCAAGAGAGTTGAAAGTCAGCTTGATATATTTAGTCGTGTGCCCTGGTGTGTGTTATCCCACAGGAACATGAGCCACTCTGACTTTGTAAAGCATATGGCTTTAAATCTTCTGAAGGGTTATGGCATCCCGACTGATCTAAATGCAGAAAAATCGACCACCTTGCCTGCCTAAATTCTCTCTGGCCTCTTTCACACGTTCCCATCGTCCCATGTTTGCAGGAGGCAAGTCACACACACACACACACACACACACACCCCACACCCCCTCCCACCCCCGACACCAACAGGAAGCCGGCGGTCTGATGCAAACGCCCCACTGCTTTACGCTAGATCCAGTGCCCTGTTAGAAATATAAAACATGAATACCAACCAGCTGAGACCAACAATATGACAGACTTCTAACAAGTTAAAGTAACGTGTACTAGGAGAAATCTGAGGAATGTGTGATCAGTCCGCCAGCTTTTAAAGGGAAAGGTGAGGCAGATAGGTGGAACTCTCAAAACAATTTTTACTTTTTACCGTTGGCATCTATGGCAGTAGCCGCCTGCCTCCACACAAGGGAGATTTTCCATGTTGAGTCAACTTCTTTCATTTGAGTGTTAACAGTGTTGGTGGCAAAATCAAACTATGTGTTGGAGATGGAAAAATGGGTCTGTAGTAGGAGATGATGGAATTTTTCCTGGAAAAATGATGACTAAGAGGACAGAGCCTCCTTGGGTTTTCTTGTCTTCCTGTTTTCTCGGTCCCCATCTGGCAGGGATGCAGTCTGGAATGCCAGGCTTACCCAGGCACAGGCAGTAAATTTGTGTTTCCCCCCAGGTTTCAGGAGCTAAGATGACCTCATGGTTCAGATTGGGTGCCATCCATCCTCATCTGCACGTTTGGATCTTTTGTCTGAAAGGAACGTTAAATCCGGACAGTGCCAGCCACGCCCCATGTACATCCTGCGGGGCATGCGCGCGGCACAGCACACTGAGAACATCCATTTCCAGCATTTGGGTTTATAAACTACTCATAGTTTGCACTTTTAAGAATTTTTTTAAGCCAGGAACTATTTGGGGATCAGAGCCTGCAACTGTGTGCCTTTAAATAGACTGCCTCTGCGTCAGACGTGGCATGTCCATGGAAACCGAGCGATCTGGAAAGGTCAGGTGGTCATGTTGACACTTAAGAAACACTTTGTGTCTAGCTTCAGAAATTTGCCTCAAGTTTTCCCTGTGAAAAGCCCCATTCATTAGAACATTTCTTTTATGATTTTTTATGTAGGAAGTAACTGGTTTAACTTTTCTCTGCAAAGATATGCATCCCTTTTATTTGTACAAAGTTCTTTGTACGCCATTTATATTTTCCTTTGACCCACTCCCACGGACTATTTTTTTGCTTCCTTTAACCTTCAGACAGTTCTTGTGCAGATGGCTAGACAGGAGGGACAATGAAGTGGAAAGGAATGTGGGAGAACTTACCTTTCTAACCAGTGTAGCTCAGATCTTCCCCACTCTGCCCTTGTTTGTTGTATTTCTAGAAAGTGATGGGTAAGAGTAAAGATCCTAGCTTAGTTCAGTCTCTGACTAGCCACTGCCTCTCATATCTTCATTTCCAAGACTAATACCCAATGGTGTAATTCCTATTACAGTTGTAAAACTCTGCCTACCTAGGTTTTCCTGCCTTGACTCATTGCCAGTCATTTCTAATAAAGATGATCATTAGACTGTGTGTTAAGAGATTTGGCAAATCAAAACTGGATGGATAATTAGGTAAATGATTGAGAAACCCAAGCAGCATTACTGTTATATCCATTATTCTCAATTGCTGCAATTTGCTTGGCATGCACAGGACACACTCCTCTGAGAGACACTGTATACATACCGCAAAACAAGGCCACCCAGGCAGACCCAGGCCTGCATTCTCCTCCCCCCCTCTGTCCTGTGACCACCGCCCATGAAGAGACTGTGATATCGCTCAGGTGCAGGGAGCAGACGTGGCCCACAGAAAGCTGTCAGTAAAAAGGAAGCCATTCCTAACCAGTGTTTCTGAGGAAATGATGGAAACCTAAAGCACGTTTCCTTTCCTAAAAGACAATTGGCACATGGCATTTTATCCTTCTATTTTCTCCTCTTTCAGTGTGAGGGAAAGCCAATGCTTAGCCTGATGTTAAGGCATTCCTAAGAAGAGGCTTTGGGAACTAAGAAGCGAAGAATACCTTACTCTGGTTTTTGTTTCCTCTTTAGGTCCAGAGGGTGCAAACCTCTTTATTTACCACCTTCCACAGGAGTTTGGAGACCAGGACATTCTGCAGATGTTCATGCCTTTTGGAAATGTTATCTCTGCTAAAGTCTTCATTGACAAACAGACCAATCTGAGCAAGTGTTTTGGTATGCAAAAGAAACCAAGCTAGAATGTTACAGCACACCCCCCGCTGAGGAGACACAGGAAGGAAGGTGTAAATGGCAAATACTTTAGAAGTCAGGGCAGGGCCTTCCCTGTGTGGTGGTGGTTCCTGGCTCTCTGGATCCATGTGAGCAGACTGGACAAAGCTGTTCAATAAAAAAATTAAGGAAAGAAGAAGGGGCTGTAGAAAAATGAAGGATCTGGGAACTAAAACCAGTTGCCGTACATTAGATAATGTACACTGTACTGGGGACGTGTCTTCCTACGTATGTCTGCCACTTGGTCACTGCAGAGCAACAGCAGTCCCTTTAAATCTCGTAGACTTGACCACAAACGCCACCAGGTGGAAACACAGTTAACACGTTAAGCACGGAGCTGATTTTGCTGAGCTTTCCGTTCAGGCGGCAGGCCAGTGACCACTCAACAGGTGTTGAGTTAGAGTATAAACAGGCGCACCATGGTGCAGCCAATGCAAAACTTCATTAAAATTACAACATTTATTTTTTAACCTTGATGCTTCCGGTTCCACGCACTGATGTCGCCCAAACGAAGAGTCCACTGTCAGTCCCTGGGGACTGACGCCGCCTGAACGGAAAGTTCACGCCACACTTAACATGTTAACGAACTGTAGTGTAGGCTGTCCTGACACAGAGTGGCACTGCGGTCACTTTACCGCTAATTCCTCAGCCTGCCAGGTTCAATGTGACTCAGCCACTATGGGTGTAGGTGACACACTGTACTGGGGCCTACTGCTCAGCCTCTCGGTACACTGCACATGGGTGCACACATCTTCCCAGTGGAGGAGAGGCCCGACCACCCCCACATTGAAGCTGCAGGAGCACAGGGATCTCTGGTTAATACCTCCTGGTCACATGAAGCACCGCATTGTGCTGGGAGCCAGAAGGTGGGCTGACCGGAGCTGCAGGGACCGCCTGGACCGCCCGAGTGGCTGTAGAGCACGGGAAACCCAGCTGCCCCGCGGCCCGCGCTGTCTTGCCCTCCTTCCTCAAGCAGCCCAGACGTTGCCTCCTTAGGCCTTGCTCTGCTCCGAGAGAGAAAGATAAGCTCATGGCATGCAGTAATGTTTTACACCAAGAGGAGAGCATTCATTATTGCTTGTTTCATTTTTTTTCAAACCCTTCTAGACCCCAAAGTAGTTTAAAGGCAGAATGTTCAGACTATATATTACTCACTTGACAAGTTCTGGCCCAGTTTGAGAAAGGACATTTGCTTGAGTCACCCCTCCAATTTACTAATTCATGTTGGTAGTAGGTATTACGAGTAGCATAAAACAAAATAAAGTAGAATACACGTGGGCCAGAGGAAATACAAATAGAACTGTATGGTATAAAGTAAAACATCAAAGGTAGGGTGGTTCTCAGCCAAAAACTCAAACTTAGTATCTGGCTGACTGTTAATGGGCAGCCAGGATGTTTTGGCTTCTGAAACTTCATTATCATAATGTCTGTCTAACTTCCATGCTACTGCCCAGGAAGGTCTGACGCTTCTGTTGTAGGAGAATTAGTACATCAACCATTTAAGTTACTGTTTTTACCCAATGGAAAGGCTGTTGGCCTGAACCCATTACATTACCGCTGCCGCTGCAGCAAGTCCATCAGCCCCCATGTAGTGGTTCAGAAGAGAGCGAAGTGGGGTTGGTTGTTATATAAGGTGTGTGTGTGTGTTTCAGCATGAGCCTACTTTTGGGAGCTTCCCTGCACAGGTTTTGAGCCAGACTTTTATATTCCTCATTGCCAGACAATGTCCTGGGCTGATCTGGAGACTGGAAAAGGATTGAGCTTCGTGGTTGGATTTTCAGGAAGTATTGCTTTGAAAAGAGTGCATATCAGCCCACAGGCTACTTAACCAACGTGTTCATCATCATGCGAGTTACAGCTACGAGTATCAGCAGGCAATTCAGTTTAGTGGACGGTGTTTTCAATTTTTATGAAAGCCATAGCCTCCCATACCAAGATTTCTCAGTGAGCCAGCTGAACTCCTTGGGGGCCCAGGTTCGCTAGTCACAGGGCAGTAACCCCATTCTTTAGTTCTAGCCTCTTGGCCAGGTTTTGTAATTTATTGCACTCTGGACCCATTTCCATTCTTTAATCACCTTGCTACTTCTGGATGAAAACCCACAGGGAAAGAATAAAGTCTGAGCAAATAGCTTAGCTTCAAGATCATATTTATTTGGAATTATATTTTTAAAAATGTAAACCACTGTCTTGCAATACAGCCTGCCTATGAGAAACCTTATACCATATACTCATGTTTATCAGCTGAGAACTCTGCTAAAGGTAGACCCATGTCCTTTTCTTCCTCTTCTAGTTTGTAAAAGAATTTTCTCTTTAACGTTAAACTTTAATAGTAGATATATGGAAAAGCTTAATACAGAACCTCTGAACAGCTGATGTTCAGAACTGAAAGGCAACTAGTATAATAGCTTCCTTTCACTACCGAAAGTAAGTAGGGACTACACAAGCTCAGAACTTTTGCATCGACATTGCGGGCACCACTAGCCCCTGCCCCTTCTCACCCTCTGGCGAGAACAAATATCCGATCAGAATTCTGTTTCTGGGTCTTTGCAGAGCATTATCAGTTCTTTTTCAAAAGTATGCCCTCCCTATCTTTTTTGGTGGTGAGCGTTGGAATAGAGAAGAACACTGGGAAATCTGTTAGGACGGTTACTAAGCCCTGAGCTATTTAGACTGTATATTCCCCCAAGACTCTTGGGACTACAAAGGTAGCAATTTCCATTATGTTGCAGTGGAGCTTTGAAAATGGAAGTTCAGGTAAGGAAGAAGGCCCAGCATTTCCCCTGCACCCCTAGGTGCCTCTCAGTAATAACTCTAAAATGTTAAAAATCAAGTATAAATTACTCTAGAGTTAACTCACTGACCCTGTTCTAGAGCCAAACAGGTGTGGGCTCAGACAGAAGGGAAGGGAGAGCAGTCTCTGGTGGCGCACCGGTAGCCAGCCCTTTCCTTAGGCGTCCTGCCTCCTCAGTCCAACCTGGTTGGGACACGGGAGCCCCTGGGGGCCCTTCCAGCCCTGCGTATTTACCTGCCACTTATCTGAGCAGCACGTACCATGTATCTGGGGTTCTGGCAGAAACATTCTAAGGGACTTGAAACACAAGTGGATTTTGACTGAAATCAGTAAGCAAAGAGACTAAGTTTACCCAGACAACTGAGTTGGAGGTTTTAGCTTTCTGCAAAGGAGTTTTCTTGTCAAACCCAATCACCTGTCCGACTAGCCTTTCCGCTGCTGCTCAGCGGACACTCCCACTGTGGTGCCTAAAACGTGCCCCGTTTGTCCCTGGCATCGGCACATGTGCTCACCATTTCCAGTTACACTGTCTGGGGGGCCCTGGCTCCCCTTTTCTCCCCACTGCCTCTCCATCTTGATTCCCGCCTTCCTTCCCTTTCTGTTTTCCAGGTTTTGTTAGCTACGACAATCCAGTGTCTGCACAAGCTGCTATCCAGGCTATGAACGGCTTTCAGATTGGCATGAAACGCTTGAAGGTCCAGCTGAAGCGCTCCAAAAACGACAGCAAACCTTACTGATCCTAACCCCAGAGGCTCCCTGCTCTTGTTTTAGCTTTCTTAGGGTAAGTCCCACGAGCCAGCCTGTTCTCAACAGGAAAGGCAGAGGAGGACCACATTGCCAACTTTTACCAAGAGAGACGGTTATTTTTACAATAAGGCCTCCATTCCCCCTCCCACCCTTCACCTAGTTCGCCATATTTAAAACTTGGGCTACCTTGTTTCTATCGAGTAAACTCCTCCAGTTGTGCCACTGTATTCTTTGTTTTGCGATTTGAATCTCCTTTTACCTTTTCTGTTTTTTTGTTTGTTTTTTGCTTTTTTAAAGGAAAACATACACAAATAAATGACATCTTGACAATTTAAAAGGCAAACAAAGGCTAATGTGCAATTCTAACTCAGAGACCCCCCTGGTGCCCTGAGAGCCTGCCTGGAGAGCTCACCCCTCCTGTCCTGTTCACCCCTAGGAGGGCGCCAGCCGTTTAGAGGTCAAGGTGGTGGCCTAGAGCAAGAGAAAAGCCAGGAGAAGCACTTAAAACAATACAAACGTCTTTCCACTACATTTGCTTTGTTTTAATAAGTAGGATTTTATTTTAGGGTTCAAAGCAACATGACATTTATTGGTCAGGTTATTACACTGGTTGTCTATTTTGTTATTGTTTTATTTTAGTTCTTAGAAAGGATTAATGTAAAAAAAGATTTAGAGATCTGTTTCTTAAAGCTACAGGGTTTAAAAATAAAATAAAAATGAATGAAAATACTTGATGTTTCTTGAAAGATAAATTTAATAATAAATAATACATAAATAATACATAAATAAAAAAGAAAGCCACAGGCCTGTAAATTTTATTTGTAAAAAAAGCATTTCTATTTTTGTACAAAATTTTTACTGCCTCAGAAATAATGGAAGTTATTTATTGCCTATTGTTAACTTATTGGGTACCTAAAGAGCAGCTCTCTGTGCTAGCTAGATCCTTCTGAAGTAGTCTAAAGGAATCGTTCTAGGAATGAGCTTTTTTTCACTGTTGGACCCTAGGCCTAAATTTCATGCTTTATCCTCTCGTTGTTTGTATCTGTCTGATTATTTTGTTTGTAACTTCCATTATCTAGTTTACAGTTCAGTTGTCTGACTTTCCCCTTATGTTACATCCGTTGAAACTGGACCCTCCCCTGTCCCTTGCCAGCCCCTCACCCCAAAACATCAGGAATCCATCCCCTCTCCCTCTCCGGATGGATTCTCTTGGGGTTCCATTGTGCTGTGGATAAAGGTTGTAAGAAATGCAAATTATGTGGATGGCTCGTAGACTCCCCAATGACCTAAGATTTGCATTAGTTTTTCTCCCGCACCTTTAAGAGTGATTTTGTTGCTGCTGCGTAGATTCTGTGTAACTTTTTACTCTCCCTTGTTTTCTCCCTAGACATCTTCATGCCCGTTAGTTCACCGTTTGCCTAGCATGTCCCTGTGGCGTCTCAAAAAAAGTTTCATCGTCCCGTCATTGTTTCTGATGTCTTTCTGACCTCACATCATATTTGGTTCTCCTACTGACCTTTGATCTAGTTTGACCTTTGAAATTTGCATGTGACCTCATCTAGCTATGAATTCTGGGAAGTCAATGTGAAAAACATTGCTGCATTCATGCAAGACTGAAATTATTAGAAAAATTAATTATAGTAAAAAACCTGTGGCAAAATGTTTCTTTCTTATTTTTTTTCTTTTCATAAAACAGACTTGAAAGTATTATACAGGGATTGGCATTCTTCCCGGTCACTGGTGACAATAGCAATATGTGTCCAGGGACACAGAATGTTGGTTTCTAACAGACTACTTCCAAAAACAGTTTGAGAAAAAAACTGTCTGATTTTAAGTCTCTAGAGGTCTGTAATAGTTTTTACATTTTTCAGGCAGTGTAAAGTTTTTTGATAAGGCCATTTTAGGTGGCTCACTTTCTCATTAAGATATATATATAGAACCACTTTTTGTAGATTAGTATAAGACAAAATATTTACCCTGTTTTGGGGCAAATGCTACCTATTTGTGTCACCTTTTGCTGAACTGACTCACAGTTAGACAATCCATGGTTTAATGCACATGAAATTACCTATATTTTATACTGTTTCAATGTACAGGAGAAAGGTTACTGTAAACTGTGTTGCGTTGGTGCTTCTGTGAATTAAGTTGTGGTTTCATCATGAGTCTTACGGTCTTAATGTTCTTTGTTGATAAGACAAGTTTAGAATTGGTTTACTTAAAAAAGAATTTCAAAAAAGTTGTTTGCTTAAAAAAATTTCATGTGAGGGGGAAAAAAAAATCTATTCCAGAATAAGTTTTGTGTTGGCTTGTAAAGCATTGATGTCATTTTTTTTTTTATTGTGGACTATTTAGATGTGTTTGTGTTCAGCAAAATGTGATTTTTTTTTTCTTTTAAAGAAAAAAAGTGAAAATATATAGTGCCAAATTCCAAAGGTACTTCCTTCCTAGAGCTTCAGTGTGTTTCTTGTGAGAAGTAATTTGATAACATGGGTATTTTATTATGTGTTTTGTATAAATCCCTAATATTTAAAAAACAAAAAACAAAAAAAAGAGGTTAAAAAGTTTGTTAACTTGCTATCCTGTGGTCTTGTTGCCTGAAATTGTTATTGTTTGTTATTTCTCTATGATGTTTTTTGTAAGACACTGTACAAGTGCCCGTGTCTCACTTTTTTAATCGCTCTGCACATCAGTGCTGTGACGGCAGCCTCGCCATGTACTTTCTTCATAATATATGGAAACCTCTAAGGTGAGAAAGTTTTGAACTTTTAACCCTTTCTACCCAGAGCTATCTGGAATGTCGATAACTTTTATACTGTCATCATTTTAGTTTGTTTCAGGGTGTTCCTAATTTGGATTTTCCCCCTGCATATATCTTCTCTGAGTTGTTTTTTGTCTTTACTACTTTTTTATCCTTTGGTTGAGATCCAAAAGAAAAAAATCCACAAGGCAAATCTGAACAAAAAATATATATGTATTTTAACCCTTTCTGCTTTTCCCCCCCTACATTTTAACATTTGATTATTTCTGTTCATTTTTTTAAAAAAAGAATTCTTAATGTCCTGCTGGAATTCCTTCTGTTTAAAAATAGTTTATTAAATAAACCTTCTGAAAGGGATGGTAGATAGATTCAGCACCTAAATAAATCTTAGATTCTGTATGCTGTTGAGATCAGATGTAGTAGTACGTTCCAGTTTAGAATATTTCCATATACCTTCCTGTTAAATGACTTGGTAATGGGTAGTCTTTTGAGGTATTTTTGCTTTTGTATTTTAAATACTCCTAATTAATATTTCTAATCAGCCACTGTGCTGGGGATCTCTCTCACCCCGGTGGATACCTCTGAATACCAAGGTGTCTGGTGGTAGCTGATAGTCTTTTCCCTGGCTTTTTTTTTTTTTTTAATTCAATGCATGTACTGACCATATAAGGAAAACTCAGTTCTTTATCGAAGTTTCTGACCAAATAATTAGAACCAGTTCCTGCTGCCACCTTCTGAAGTGCCATATTACTTTGACTTCACGTGAACAGATCTCTTGCTGTCTTGCCAAGTCCCCATGTCACCATTGCAGCCCCAACAAAAACGCCCGCCTTCCTGCAGGCGGGCCCAGGAAGCGTCTTTGTCTCTAACGGAGTTCCGAAACTGCTGGCTCCCTTTCCTTCCTCCTCGTCCCACTTACCACCCCACTTGGTTCAATGTGTGTGTGGATGTGATAGCCCTGGGATGGAAAGGACTAGCCTCTAATAATGCAAAAAAAAAAAAAAAAGTTCCCTTCTTACGGCACATGCACTTACAATGAAGTGATCTGTGTTATCCTCACACGTGTTTACTACTGTTGGGGCCTTCCTTCATCCTTTGAGGGCTATTTTGTACTTCCTGCAGCAATCAGCTGAAACAAAAGTTCCACACGTCTCTCATATCTAGTATGTGGTGGTGTGTAGATACACGCATAGGAACACAAGAGAACACCACTTGAGTTATTTAGACTATTTCATTCTGAGTCTCTTCATTTACCTATCTCTACATAGATCTCAAAAAACAATTTTTCCTGATTTCTTCACTGAAGCAAGCTGCCCCGCTCCTGCTCTCTTCCTTTCCCCACTGCCTCTCCCCCAGAGGGACTGAGTGCAGTTGACAGGGGGCTCAGCGTGGACACTTCCATTTGAATGTTTCTTATTTTGCAGGCAACTAAGACGCATTTAGGGGGAAGTCCGTTCTTTCTGGGGTTGGTTGGTTTGGGGGTTTTTGGGCACGTTTCATTGTTAAGAAGATAACCCTCCTCAGAGACGATTTGTCCTTTTAGTCACTTTATCTTTTACTATCAAAAGGAAAAAGCTGCAAAGGTGTGAGGGCCTGTGCTGGAAGAGAAAACACAGGGAAACTGCTTTTTTTAATCAAGTGTAGAGCATAGTCATTTTTAAACTAAATTAGAGAATCGTGATAAAATGACAGTCCTCAAGGCGGAACAAGTTCATCTTTCTTTCACCATAGGGGTTCTAGTTCTTTGGCTTGTGCTACTCTGGACTCATTTTACTGTTTGTTTTTATTATTATCTTAAGTGCTAATTAACACAAAGAAATAAAATTTAAAAAAAAACCTGTAGTTTCATTACCTTTTTGAATAATGTCATACAAAAAATGTATTTGTGTTTTTCTGTGCTGTGAGAATTGTTGTTGTAGATTAATAATACCATTTTGTTTAGAATTATAAAATAGTTTTTAAATATTGTCTGAGAAAAGCCAAAGTTACTGCAACCTAGTGGAAACTGTAAGACCATTGAGTATTGTTTGTGTTATTGATGCATTTGGATTTTGTTGTTTGATGGAATTTGAGCCAAAAAATAATAATAATAATAATGCAGGCTTTCCTATTTCTACAACTGATTGTACTTATTATGCATTTTGTACCAGTGGAACTTTTTATACTGGAGATTAAAAAAATGGAAATTTTTGTGGCTTACTCTAGTGGGCCCCCTGACAATGACTGATTTCAAGTTTGATTTCTGGTTGATAGAAAGAAAGTTGCTTTTCTTTTGAGAATTAAAAACTTTGGCTTGATTTCTTTTTTCCCTTTGCTTATATCTAGCATTAGAATTTTGTCTTAAAATACAGCGGTAAGTTTCACTTTTTATTCTGTATTGTGCAGTTACACAATAAGGTAATTAGATTTAGAAGTACTCAGTCACTTTAAGTGGATAAATGTATTAGTTAAAACTTTAGGGGTTTGCTTTTTTGCTGTTTAGATCAAAGTTTTTTCTGATTCTTCCGTCCTCATTGTGAACATAATTGTGTAGTTGAAACAGTCAAACTTATTTTTGTAACGTATGTTATTGTGTGATGCAGTTTTTTGCTTCTGTCTCCAATATTAAACCATTTTCCTAATACTTGTTTCTCTCTCTGCGTGTTGTATTGTTGGTAGTCATTATATGTTGGTGATACATCTACACACCTCACTGTTTCACGTATCTGTTTTTTTTCTATATGTCGTGTAAAAAGATACAGTCGATTCCACCTAAGTGAATATCTGATTTGGAGGAAGGGGAAACCACACCAGCCACCTCTGATTTATGTACAATGGCCCATTTTATCCACTGCTTCCATTTCTGTGATTCACCTAAATAACTGCCTACAGAGCTGGATTTGCCAAGACCTTTTATGGTCTTCGGGCCACAGTGGGAAATTTCACCTTCTCTTCTATCTGCTTCTGACCTCTCCCCACTTTCCTCTGTCATGGGTGCATGTATGCAGTTCTTAACATTCATTTAAAACTGCTCCTGCTTTGCTGCATAACCTTAAGAAACTTGAGAAGCAGCAGAACTTCTATCTATACCCACAAGTCCAAAGGCATACGCTACAGCCATACTCTTCTTGAAACCAATCATCACATATTAAAAAGGTGAATTCTCGAGGGCAGAAAAAATAAACTTACCTGGTGAATAGAAGATGTGAAAAAGGTTAAGTCTATGTGTTCCCATCAACCAAGAGAGATACATAGAAAAGTCATTTAAATTTTATGTTTTTTAAGAGCTAAATGAATCCAGGAGCAACTTTTAATTATTAAAATTATTGAAAGAGAAAAGAAATATGTCCAAGTGTTCAAATGGAAGCTCAACTCAGTCAGGTGGGGTAAAGGGGGAGGAGGTAAAGTTTCTCATGCTTAGTCTTCGTAGTCTAGGGTCCATTTCCAAATGAAAGCCAAGAATGCCCTGTGGAATCCACACACTCCCTCCTGAATGAACGTATATTTTTTAAAAAGCCTTGACCCCCCACTACCACCCGAACCCCAGTCATCAGAAAAGAGAACTAAAGAAAAAAACTGTTCCTTGTATGCCCTCTAAAACAAGCCACAGGCCCGCCTCCCTTTCTGCCCATCTCCTGTGCTCAGGAATCTGACTGCTCTCCAAGTGCTCTTAAAAGATTCCACTGATGTTTGCTCCCCGTGTCTTAGCTCTCCTTCCAACTTTCCAGACACACAGCTCCGACTCAGGTCACCCAGCACCGGGCAGCCTTCCCCTGGCTGCCAATAAGATTTTCCCAGCAGGTGCTCAGGCCCTTCACCTCTAGTTTCGGCCGCCCCTCTGACCCCTAGATTGTCTTCTCTAGTGGGCCCAACAACCGAGGGGCCTGGCGAGGTGGAAGAAAGGAGGCTCTTCCCTCCACAGGCCAGACACCTCAGCAAAGTGACTTACAGCAGCTCCAGCCCGCACGGATGGGAGCTGCCTTGCTGCCACTGCTATTGTCAATCTCGCAGCCTTCATCAGTTGGCCTCTGAAAACCCACAGCTTACACTAGTGGGAAAAGATGGCTAAGGGTGTGATTTTTTTTCTTTTTTTTTTTTTTGGTGGGGAATGTGAGGGAGGGGAGGAAAGCAGTAGATAAAAGAGTAAGCAAGTGTTCATTTTAAAAATATGTAAGATATCTATCTCGCCACCATTTGGCACAAGGCAAAATGCTCATGCTAAGTAACAGAAGGGAAAGACGAAGCCAGTTTTTTGTTGTTGTTATTCTGGAAAAACAACAAAAACGATTCTCCAAAGAAGGGGACAGAAATGCTAGTTACCTTAAGCACCCATGAGTGTACAGCTGACTTACCGTTTCAATTCTGTAAAACATCACTGCGGTGTCAGCAAGGCGTATCTGTTGGCCATGCACGGACCACCTTGGAAAATCACAGAGCTGCCCACGTTTGCCTTGCTGACTGAGACCACGTGTCTGCCCCGCCCACAGCGGTCGTGAGCGACCGTGGTCCGGGACTCTCAGCTGGCAGGCTAGGACACACAGTGAACACAAACGTACTGTGAATCGTTCCTGATAAGTGAATAAAACATTGTGACCAAACAATCAGCTTATTCACTTATCAGGAATCGACTGTTCTGCTAATTCGCTGTTTTTGTTTTTCATCTCTGTTGTAGTTCACTATTTTTGCTGTGTTCTGTTTTCTCCTTTCATGCTTGGACAAAATCACTGGGAATATTATCTTCGTGTGACCATGAAACGTTTTATATCGAGTGAAAATGATATCTTAACAAAATCTATGCACTTGCTATCAGGAACACAATACTGGATGTGTCTTATATATATTGAACTATATAGTACTCGATTTCTTAAATAAAGCTTAAGAAAGGACTCTGTTGTGTGTAATGTTAGTGTGATTATTTTTCAAAGCAGTGTTTCTAAGGGGTATTTTTGTTCTTTCAAGTCTTGAGTGATACAGGATATTTTTCATTGAAATTATATCACTGGCTTCATGACTTACTATTCAATAAATTGACTTTGGAAACAACGTGGAGTGGGGGGAAGTTCTTCTGAGTGCATCTGAGCATAAGACATCTGGAAAACCATCCACTTACCGGTGTCCATAGAAAATCTCCACCCAGGGTGCTGTGGGTAACAGAACAGGCCCTTCACTGCCAAAAGACCCCTGGAAAGCATCCACAATCTGTCCTAACCTAGAAGACCCAGCTGCTTTTCTGAATATTATCTCTCTAGGCTCAGCAAAAAGGAAAAAGAAAGGCATATCCAAGGATAATGCTGGTTTGCACTGATGCTTTTCCAAAATGGCGTGGCACTAACACTACGCCCTGCTGGAGAGCCGTGGCGGTTCTAGTCAGGAACTGCAGGATGAGAAAAAGCAGGAGAAGACATTTGATCTTTCAGGATGAGAAGGGTAAAATTTCAAAGCATATGTGAGAGGACATCCTATAACAGTTACAAAGCTTAAATGGAAAGCCTGCTGCTTGGCCCTTTGAAGGAGTATTTTTGAAATTTTTCCGATAGGCCATAGTTGGAACAGAAAGACATTTTCTGTTGCATTTTTTTTTCAGCTCTGGTGTTTTAGGTTAGATTTGTTTTTCTTGCTTAGTGTTTGATTCTAAGAAAAACTCCTAAACTTCTACTTGCAAACGGCACAGGTTTGCTTATTCCTTTATAAAACAAATCTTAGTTATTCCTGATAATGAGGGACAGAGTATGCTTAATGAAAATCCACTGAAAATGTTCCAGTGTCTGCCTCTTCCCACCCCAAACTTTCTGCTTATAAATTGGTCAACAAAAACAAAAACTAGTGAAAGAGCCAAGGGTAGCAAACTCAAAAGGTCTAGATAGACCGCACTGCTGGAGCCCTACAGTTCAAGACTGTGGGAAGAGGTTTTTTTTTTTTAAAAAAAGGTTATTCTGAAAACCTCTGGTTTGGCTGCATGTGGGGTGCCCTAGAAAGTACTCTTCATAGCCTTGCCTTGACCGTCAGTCGCACAGCTAGAAAGCATCCTCTTTTTTAAATAGAACACATCCAAGGCAATAATGAGTAGAACATTGAGCCTCAGTCAGAGAAGAAGGAATGAAAACCAACATATTCCCCTCAGTCTGTGGTCCCAATTCAGTCACCCCCCCACTGCTGAAGTCACCAGTCGGGGCTGCATGATGGGAGACATGGCTCTGAAGGACAGCGTCAGGGCCAGCCAGGCGGGAGCTGCTTCAGGGGAAATGCTACATTTCTTTCAACCTTTCTCTACTGCGCAGCAGAGCAGCCTAGTACCTTCTACCTTCCAGCATCTAAAGCGTTTTAAAATAAAAAATAAGTATATAAATATACATTCCATGCTACATATTAAATATATAAATACATTGTGTTCTGCAACTGGTTAATTACAGTTAAAGTCCCATGTAAGACCCTTCAATGTTGAGACACGGGACGACGCTCCTGTCACAGAGTGGAGTTAAAGATACGGACGGTACTCAGAAGCACCGTCCAGTGAGTCACACTGCCTCATTTTGCATACCAGCCCTCTGTGCCTTAATTTCCTCACTGGCAAAATGGGGGTTAAAAATAATAGCTAATACCTAGTGCCTGAAGTTGTTAAGAGGATCACCTAAGCCTATATATACACAAAATTCAACCGACTGGAGCAACAGCAGTATCTGCCAATGTGGTCCGGTAAGACCCCTCTGCTGACCTGGTCTATTACTGTCTCCTACCAGGTGTCCTCTCAGCCATCCCCAGAGAACCCCACAGCTCTTCCTCAGTTCCTTGGACAACTACAGACAAGGTCCAACAAAAACACCACAGCCCCTCCAACTGAGATCTCTACGCTAACTAGTTCCAGGCCAGGCTTTCCCGGCGGGAGAAACCGTACACTGGAGACACGCCCACCTCAGAGGCCAGCACAACCGCCCAGTCCTGCCCTGAGCATGAGGCCCAACAACCAACTCCATTCTCAGAAAGGGAACCCAGTTACTCACTGTAATCCACCCCTGCTTTCTACATCTAAGTTTTATACTTAGATATCTCTTCCCAAAAGAAAATTGTAGCTGTCCATTTGGGTCCTAGATGGGAACAACAAAGTCACCTGGAGAAGTGCCTGGAACAAGCCTGTAGGTTCTGTGCCCTCCCGAGGCAAAGCCGTGCCCTCCCGAAGCAAAGCCGCATCCTCAGCAGCAATGAGAATTGAGACATTTTTTTATCACTTTGGGAAGAGCAGTGGTCAGGGCTCAAAAGCCCAGCTGCAGCCAAGCAGCGGGCTCTCTAAGTCCACACTCCCCATCTTCGCCCACCTGGGTGAATGTAACCAAAGGCACTCTGCTTGTTTTACTTATTGTGGTCCATGTAGAATTTTGAAAAACAATTTTGCTACTAAAAGCACAAAGATTAAAAACCACTACTTTAGAAGAGGGTCTCAGAGAATTTCACTATTACCTAAGCTTTGTGATAAATATTTACTGTCTTTGGAGTCATTCTCTCCTTCCCTCATCTCTCTACTCTTTCTATGTTCCCATAGTTCTTTGTCCGAAATGCATGTAACACTCACTCTTTATTGTGCACTGTTTACATGTTGCTTATGTCTGTCTCCCAAGCCAGACTGTGAGCTCTTTGAAGGAAGTGACCGTGTCTCATTCATCACTGTATCACCAGTGTCACACAGTGGCTGTCACATAGTCAGTGTTCAAAAATGTTGGATGGATGGATGGATGGATGGATGGATGGATGGATGGATGGATGGACGGATGGATGGATATAACAGGTCATCTTGCTGGGGCTCAAGAAAAACATGCCTCATTAAATGGACAACTCAAGAAATATCTGCGGAGAAGGATCTGATTATGGAATGGGATGAAGATGGTGGAAATATGAGGCAAAAGTCAAAAGCCGCTGTGGGCGGCCTGGAACACTGACAGGGATGAGGAAGAACGCTATTTTGCTTACGAGTCCCCAGAATTCAGGTTCTGTCTTGTTGCCACAGAGCTAACCACCTACTGGGTCCTGTATGGAAAAACACCCCTGCAATTAAGTCAGGCTACTGTGGGTGTACTGTCATCAATTTTAAGCTATATATATATAAATTTTTTTTTTTACCTTTTTAGCAACATTTTATACTTAGGGAATGTCCCTAGATAGACTTTGAACATCTAAGAGACCAGAAAAGCCTCAGAACTGTGCACAAACCAATAGAAAATTATGAATAAAGGCACCTGATCCTAAGGCATTCCTGAGGAGCAGGCAACTCCCTTTTGCCTTCTCTCCCAGCTGCAGCTACTGTTGGTCCTTCCAACTTACCACCTGGAGCAGGACGGGGCCCAGGCCAGCCCTCAAGCAGGAAAATACAACTAAGTCATTAGAACCACCTTGCAAGAAGTCCAAGCTGCTGCTGGGATGCCATTTAGCTCCAGACATCCAGGAAACATCCGTGAATCCAAGTAATCTGTCCCAATTTGTCAATAGCTACTTTAGGGACAATGCGTAATCCACTCATCCATCATTCATTTGTTCAAAAGACAGATACTAAGCAGTGACCCCATGCAAAGCACTGTAAGAGTTAGGCGTGCAAAGAGAAGTAAACATGATCCTGCCTCCAGGAGCTTGCCCTGATTAGCACATATCGGCCAGGTAAGAAGAAACCCTTCATACCACTAAGAGTGGATGGTGCAGACGAACCCCACTCTCCCCAAAATGAACACTACGGTGCCCACACAGGGTTATATACTTAAGATTTACAAGGTGACAGCAACTCTCAGACTTTGTAGTCCTTAGCTGAGCTCAGTGCTGCTCAGACAGTATCTCCCTGCCTAGAGGTTAAAGGTCTTTCCTGGGGGAGAATGAAATACAATGGGTGACGGGGCAGGGGAGCTGGTCCTGACACTTCTCCACATCAGTGTCTCTACCAAGGGCAGAGTGGAGCAAAATGGCCCTATGTACTCAAGAGTCATGTCTCCCAACTAGCCAAATACTATACGGCACATTCTTATCAGTCTACGGAATGTGTTCCACCTAATAACTTTGCCTCTTTAAAAATTATAACCTAAACAAATGGAAGTCTTCTCTTCAAGAGTGCAATGAGATTGAGAGGACATTGGAAAAGGGAGACAGAGCCTCAGTGGGAATAAGAGATGGGGACTATGACATGAGAGGATGCCCTCCAAAGCTGGGGTATAATCACTATCGACCTGTAGCTCTAGGCCCCAAGCTCACAAGCTTGCTCTCCACTCTGTTCACACTCTACCCACCTTCTCATCCCACTGTGAGTGTGTCCTCTGCCATCTAGGTGCCTCATTCAGTTTCTCCTCCAGGACCAGACACATCCTAGTCCTGGTACCAATTTCAGCCCAGTCACAGTAAAATGCCAACTGGTGACAACTACCACTGTATCCCAAGCTTCAGAGAATGAGAGATTCCTAATTCAATTTCCCTGTCCCCATGATGAAAAGGTGAGAAAGGCAGCCCTCACAATGGCTAAAACAAATCAAAAAAAGAAATGCTGGTGACTCCATCATTAAAGAATGTGATAAAAATAACATCACCAAGATGGTGACAAAGGTCATTCTGGACTTTGCTCCTCCTCTCAGAAAGAACAATGAACAACTATTCATGGACCAGACACCACTGAGAGAATCTTAGAACACAGGGGTGAGGCTGGAGCACCCCTGTACCACAGAGACCAAGAGACTACATTAGAAGGGTAAAAGGAGCAGCTACACACTGACCACACTGCTCCTCCCCGAGGCCTGCACAGCACCACACCAGGAGGTCTCCCAAACCTACAGTTGCTACAGTGAGAAAAGAGAGCCCAGGGATGACATCCATCCCCCCTTCCCAGCACTGTAGGTCACTTTGTGGGAGGCCCTGTTCTGTTTTTGACCCCTGGGGATTACAGGGGAATCTAAGGGGCTCAACTACTGGGAATCTGATTGGGACAGAGAAAGGGAGAGGGGCTTCCAATACTTGCATCTTGGCAGATTGAGTTCCTACCTGCAGAGCCCAAGTAGCTTTGCTCCATCTGCAGAATTAAGTTGGTGGCACATTCTGACCTCAGGAACTTGGCATGGCCCTGATTCAAGTCCTCAAATGAGGAATTTTGCTAATCCTATAACCTGGTCTGCCCAAACCCAGACAGAAGAGCTGAATCAGCCTCAACCACTGCATAGTACAGCTCCCAGGCCCTCTAGATCAGAAAGCCTTTTGGGGAAAATTTGGAAGTTGCCTCAGATGGGCCCTCCCAGACACACCCAGGCAGGAGAGCTAAGTCCATAGCTCTACCCTCCATGGCCCACAGCCCAGGCCCCATCTGACAGGAAGAACTGGCAAAAACACCTGGAAGCTGCTGTGTTACATAACAATGCTTGAGCCAAGGCAGGTGGGCAGAATTGACCCTGTTTAGCCAGGAAACCTGATGTGTGGGTCAGCTTGAGTAAAGACCAAAACAGAGCCTAGTGGCCTTGGAGTTGCTTTTCCTTCTGAAGCAGAGAAACTAACTAGTAGCCTCACTTATTGCTAAATACAGCTTTCGGCCTTCCTGACTAAGGTACCTTATCAGAAGACACAGGAAGCTGCAGAGCCCATCCCAGAGCCCTGCTTTGGCACAACCAATGGACTTCCTTATCTGAAGAGTGAAACCAGTAGCCTCACCTGACCAGGATATTCAGTGCACACTCCTGTCTGATTTGAGTCCCCAAATAGCAGTGAAGTAAATTCATAGCCCCACCTACTGCTAAGCATACTAGCCGGTCCTGACTGTCTAGTAAGCCTGACCAAAAAATCCAGACAACCACAGAACCCTTCTTACAGCCTCACTTGAAGCTGTCATCAGCCAGTGGCACAGCATCATACCCACCCCCCACTGCTGACCTCAAAGCTCAAATCATTTCCTTGCCCAAAAAGAGACCCCAAGAGCAGGCCCCACATGCCCAAGAACATTACCAGCAGGCACATACAGAAACCACAAAGGAGCTGAATAGTGAAAAACTAACTCTGGGGGGGAAAAAAACCCCTGCAAAATCTGAAAGAGGATACCATGTACTCAAATGTGCACATACCAATGTAAAGAATCACCAAAAAAAAAAAAAAAAAAAATACCCCTAAATAAATAGAGGTCTACAAACCATCAAAGAATTGAGAATCCTCTTTAAGAAGTTTAGTGAACTACAAGAAAACAGACAGTTAAATGAAGTCAGGAAAACAATACATGAACAAAACACAAAGTTAACAAAGAAATAGAAACCATAACAAAAAAATAAATAAATAAAACTCCTAGAGCTGAAAAATACAATAATTGAACTGAAGAATTCAATGGAAAGCTTTAAGAACAGACTTGACCATGCAGAAGGAAGAATTGCTACCTGGAAGACAGGATATTTAAAATTATCCACCGAAGAAAAAAGAAAAAAATGAATAAAAAAGAGTGAAGAACACCTATGGCACTTATGAGACACAGTTGAAAGAAATTATGTTCACATTGTGGAAATTCAAGGGATGAGAAAAAGAAAAGGAACAGAAATTACATTTAAAGCAATGATGGCTAAAAACTTCCCAAACGTGGGGACAGAAATAGACATTCAGATCCAAGAGACCGAAAGAACCCTAAATATGGTGAACCTGAATAGGATTACAAGGTGATACATCATGAATAGTTTGTCAAAAATCAAAGACAAAGAAAGAATTTTTAAAGCAGCAAGAGAGAAGTTACATGCAAGGGCATGCAGTAGACTGTCAGTGAATTTCTCAGCAGAAATTTTTTCAGGCCAGAAGAGGATGGGATAACACTCAAAATAATGAAAGAAAAAACTGTCGATTGGTTTTAGAGATGGCTGTGGAGTAGATGGATCTTGAACGCGCCTCCTCCCAGGACCGCACTGGAAATACAATAAAATTGGGGGACAATCATTCTGAAAAGCCAACTAGAGACTAGCAGAAGAGGAGTCTTATAACCAAAGATTTGCAGAAGCCACGCTGGAACTGGTAGGAAGGGCAGAGACATGAAAGAGGCTGCCCCTCCCCCACTTCCATGGGCTATCATTGAGGTGTCAGAGTGATATCTCAGCTGTGAGAGCCTCCCCCCGGAGAGACAGGGGGTCAGGAAGAGGCATGAACCTAGCATCTGGCTGTGAAAATAGGCAGGGTTTCTGTCCACCAAGAAGAGACAGAGTCTGCTGGAGACACAGGTACACTGTTAAAGAGCCAATGTAGAAAATTTTGTTCACAGCCACTTACCTTGGGCTCCAGCAGAGGGAGGGCAGTGCAGACTGGAGTCACCTGAGGAATGTCTGGGGTTTTCAGATCCAGGAAGAGAAAAGGGGAGGCAGCCTATAAGGGAGCTCCCTTAAGATTGTCAGCTGATCTCACAACACAAACATTTCAAACTAGAAGGCATGAAATATTCAAAATGATGAAAACTAAGGACCTACAACCAAGACTACTTTACCCAGCAAGGCTATCAATTAAAACTGAAGGAGAAATAAGGAGCTTCCCAGACAAGAAAAAGCTAAAGAAGTTTGTTACCACCAAACTGTATTATAACAAATACAAAGGTTGTACTTTAAGAAGTAGAAAAACAAGACAAAAAAGGAACAGTTTAAAGAATAAAATAGCAATAGATACTTACTAATACTCATTTTTAAATTAATGGCTTAAAGGCTCCAATCAAAAGACAGGGTAGCTGAATAGATAAGATCCAATACCCTTATATGTGCTGTCTACAAGAGACCCACCTCAGAATGAAAGATACATACAGACTAAAAGTAAAGGGATGGAAAAAGATATTTCATAAAAATGGAAAGAAAAAAAACGTGGGGAAGTAATATGTATAGCTGACAAAACAGATTTTAAAACAAAGGCTACATTAAGAAACAAAGAAAGACACTACATAATGATAAACAGAGCAATCCAACAAGAGTATATAATTCTGATAAACATTTATGCACCCAACATAGGAGCACCTAAATATGTAAAGGAAATCTTGATGGACAGAAAAGGAGAATTTGACAATAATACAGTCATAGTCAGGGATTTTAATACCCCATTGGCTTCAATGGATAGATCTTTCAGACAGAATATCAGCAAGGAAACAGTAGCCTTAAATTATACATGAAATCAGATGAATTTAATTGATATCCTCAGAGCATTTCACCCCAAAGCAGCAGCCTATATATTCTTTTCAGGTGCACATGGAATATTTTCTACAATAGACCACATGTAAGGAAACCAAACAATTCAAGAAGATTGAAATCATTATCAAGCATCTTCTCTGACCATAATGGTATAAAACTACAAATCAATCACAGGAGAAAAAACAGAAAAACATACAGAGTAATGGAGGCTTGACTTTAGTAACAACTACTTATTACCGAACAATGAATGTGTTAACAATGAGATCTAGGAAGAAATCAAGAGTTACCCAGAAACAAATGAAAACGAGAACACAACCCAAAATCTATGGCACACAGCGAAAGCAGTCCTAAGACAGAAATTCATATCATTACAGGCCTACCTCAGGAAACAAGAAAAAACCCAAACAGTCTAACTTTACACTTAAAGGAACTGGATAAAAACAACAAAGCCCAAAGTGAATAAAAGGAAGGAAATAATAAAGATCAGAAATTAATGAAATAGAGTCTAAAAAAATACTACAAAAGATCAAAGAAGCCAAGAACTAGATGGTCCTTTGAAAACATCAACAAGACTGACAAACTTTTAACCAGACTCATCGAGAAAAAAAGAGAGAAGACCCAAATAAATAAAATCAGAAATGAAAAAGGGAAAATAACAACTGACACCAGAGAAATACAAAGGACTATAAGAAAATATTATGAACAACTATATGCCAACAAATTGGATAATCTGAAAGAAATGGATAAATTCCTAGAAGCATAAAATCTTCCAAAAATCAATTGAGAAGAGTCAGAGAATCTGAATAGAAAAACTACACAACTAGAGAAATTAAAGCAGTAATCAAAAAAAAAAAAAAAACTCCCAACAACAAAAGCCCTGGACTGAATGGCTTCACAGGTGAGTTTTACCAAACATTCAAAGAAGAACTAACACCTTTTCCTCTTAAACTATTCCAAAACATTCAAGTGCAGGAAAACTCCCAAGTTCATTTTGCAATGCCAGTATTATCCTAATTCGAAAGTCAGATAAAAACACTACACAGAAAAAAAATTATAGGGCAATATCCCTGATGAACATAGATGCTAAAATCCTCAATAAAACATTAACAAACCTGATATAACAATACATTAAAAAGATCACACACCCTGATCAGGAGAGACTTATCCCAGGGATGCAAGCATCATAAATGTATGCAAATCAATAAATGTGATATACCATGTAACAAAGTAAAGGGCAAAAACCACATGATCATATCAAAAGATGCAGGAAAAGCACTTGATAAAATCCAGAATCCAGTTATGATAAACAAAATCTCTCAGCAAAGTGGGAATAGAGGGAACATACTTCAATGTAATAATGGCCACATATGATAAACCCACAGCTAACATCATACTCAATAAAGCATTTGCCTTAAGATCAGTAATAAGAGAGGAATGTCCATTTTCACCACTCTTACTCAACATAGTACTGGCAGTCCTAGCCACAGTGATCAGATAAGAAAATAAAAGGGATCCAAATTGGAAAGAAGGGTTGCCCAAAAAGTCCATTTAGTATTGTCCATAAAGTAAAAAACATATTTTTCCTGGCTGGTGTGGCTCAGTGGATTGAGTGCCAGACTGTGAACCAAAGAGTCACAGGTTCGATTCCCAGTCAGGGCACATGCCTGGGTTGCAGGCCAGGTCCCCAGTAGGGGGCACGTGTGAAACAACCACACATTGATGTTTCTCTCCCTCTCTTCCTCCTTCCCTTCCCCTCTGTCTAAAAATAAATAAATGAAATCTTTTTAAAAAAACATATTTTTTATTTTCACCAATAACTTTATTGATTTGGATATTTCTAGTATGTCAGCTATCCCCCACTACTGGCCTCTAGTGGATAGAGGCCAGGGCTGCTGCTCAACATTTTCCAATGCATAAGACAGCCACACAGCAAAGAATTACTTGGCCAAAATTTCAATAGTACCAAGAAACTTCACAAATCACTTCTGACACATTTGATCAGTCACAGCACCTTCTCCATACACTGCACAAATCTTTTTATATGTTTCACTTGTGTTTTTACCTTTCTCGAAATAATAAAGCATAATATGACAAAAATGTCATGAATTTTCTTCCATCTTCAATATTAAAAGGGCTACACAAAAATTCACCAATTTTGATAAGTGTTTTTTAAATGCACACTGATATGACAGCTGTCACAATACAATCTAACAAAACTGTTTCAAATAAAATTAAAGACAACTAAGCACTACTAAAGCCATCATATGGAAAAAACTAAATGAACTTTTTGGCTAACCCAATAAAACTGTCATTATTCACAGATGTCAAGATATTGTACACAGAAAGCCCTAAAGACTCCACGAAAAAAATGCTAGAGAAAATAAGTGAAGTCAGCAAAGTAGCAGGATAAAAAATTAACGTTCAGAAATCAGTGGCATTTCTACACACTAGTAAAGAATTATCAAAAAGAGAAACTAAGAAAATAATCCCATTTACTATTGCCATAAAAAATAAATAAATTACCTAGTAATAAATTTAACCAAGGAGGTAAAAGACGTGTACTTGGAAAGACACAGGACAGTGAAGAATGAAACTGAGGAAAAGACAAATGAGTGGAAGCGTGTACCATGTACATGGATTGGAAAATTAACGTCATTAAGTTGTCCATACTGCCCAAAACATTCTATATATTCAACACACTTTAATATCAATGGTATATTTCACAGATCTAGAACAAATATTCCAAAAATTAATATGGAACCAAAAAAGACCCTGAATAGTCTCCACAACCTTGAGAAAGAAAATCAATGTTGGAAAGATCACAATACCTGATATCACTATCCCATAAGGCCATTGTAATCAAAAGAACCTGGTATTGGCACAAGAACATGTATATGGATCAGTGGAACAGGAGAGAGAGCCCAGAAATCAATCCATACCTTTATGGTCAATTAATATTTTTTTTTAAGATTTTATTTATTTATTTTCAGAGAGTGGAGAAGGGAGGGAGAAAGAGTGATGTATGGTTGCCCCTCACATGGCCCTCACTGGGGACCTGGCCCGCAACCCAGGCATGTGCCCCGACTGGGAATCGAACCAGGACCCTCTGGTTCCCAGCCCGCGCTCAATCCACTGAGCTACACCAGCCGGGCTATGATCAATTAATATTTGACAAAGGAGGCAAGAGCATACAATGGATAAAGACAGTCTCTTCAAAAAATGATGTTGGGAAAATTGGACAGGCACATGTGAAAAAATAAAAACAGACCACCAACTTACATCATACTCAAGAATAAACTCAAAATAGATAAAAGACTTAAACATAAGTCATGAAACCATAAAAACCCTAGAAGCAAACATAGCCAGTAAAATTTCAGATAGCTCTTGTGGCAGTATTTTGGCTGCTATGTCTCCTAGGGCAAGGGAAATAAAAGAAAAAATAAACAAAAGGGACTATGTCAAACTAAAAAGCTTCTTCACAGCACAAGAAACCATTAACAAAATGAAAAGGGATTCACCAATGATACATCAGATAATGGGTTAATTTCATAAGAACTTATGCAACCCAATACCAGGAAAACAATCCAATTAATAAATGGGCAAAGGACTTGAAGAGAGACTTCTCCAAGGATGACATACAGATGGCTAACGTATGAAAAAATGCTCAACATCACTAGTCATCAGAGAGATGCAAAACCTCACACCTGCCAGAATGCCTACCATCAATAAATCAACAAACAAGTGCTGGCAAGGATGTAGAAAAAAAGGAACCCTAGTGCATCACTGGTGGGAATGCAGACTAGTACAGCCACTGTGGAAAATAGTATGGAGTTCCTCAAAAAATTAAAAATGGAACTGCCTCTTGACCCAGTGATCTCACTTCTGAGAATATATCCTAAGACTCCCAAAACACCAATTTAAAAGAATGCATGCACCCCTATGTTCACGGCAGTGTTATTTACAATAGCCAAGATCTAGAAAACAGCCCATGTGTCCATCAGTAGATGAGTGAATAAAATAGTTCTGGTACATTTACATAGTGGAATACTACGCAGCCATAAAAAAGAAGGAAATCTTACCTTTTGTGACAGAAAAACACAAATACCATATGCTCTCAAAATGTGAGAATCTAATAAGCAAACTAAACTGACAAACAAAATAGAGAGGCACAGACATATGGAACAGACTTACAGCGGTCAGAAGGAAGGGGAGAGGGAGGGACTGGATAAAAGACGAAGGGATCAGCCAAAGAACACATATGTATAACTTCTAGACACGGACAACAGTGTGGTGATGGCCCGAGGGAAGGAGGCGCAAGGGATGAGTGGAGGCAGGCAAGGTGGGCGAAATGGGACATCTGTAATAGTCAACAATAAACATTTTTAAAATAAAAAAACTTATACTTGCGAGAAGGAAATAAAACACTATGTGCACAAAAAGGTAACCCAGAATGCACGACAGTAAATACTAGCTGCCCAATCAGTGACCAGAAAAGTGACTGCTTTTGTAATTCAAAGAAAAGAGAATTTATTTTGACCAAGAGTGGTTAGATAAGGGTTTTATGAAAGAGGGGGAATTAAACAAGGCTAAATACAAAATCAATAATGATAACAAAAACGACAACAGGGATAGGTTATTGATTCTACTACACCAGGTATAGTACCGTGCATTTAATGTGCATCATCTCTTTGAATTATATGCCCTCTGTGGTAGGTAGGTGTTGTTATGAACCTTACTGCCCATTTGAGATTCCGAGAGGTGGAAGAGGGCTTTGTCCAAAGTCGCCCAGTGCGTGAGCAGAGGAGTTGGGATCTGCCCTTAAAGTCAGACTCCAGAACTCTACTCCATATCATTAAGCTACACTGGCAGATAGGGACAAAGGAAGCAGTTCAGACCAGGTGAAGCCCAGGGGTAGAAGGCATGTTGTCTAGTCCTTGACAACCATGTCCTGCCAGACAAAGTTGGACGGTTACTACACGCCTAGAGGATTAGCATGCTCCTGCTCACACCAGACAGACCTTGAGGAGAAGGGGGATCTCTGCATTTCCCTAGACTGCATTGCTACCAGCCATAAATGAAGTCCCTTTAGTTCCACATCTTAGCAGTATTTGGTTTTGTCAGTGTCTTGGATTTTGGTCGTTCTAGTGGGTGAGTAATAATATCTCATTGTTTTGGTTTGCGTTTCCTTGATGACATATGTGGAGCACCTTTTCATGTGCTTGTTCGCCATTTATATATATTCTTTGGTGAGATCTATTAAAGTCTTTGCCCAGTTTTGGGGGGATGAAAAAAAACCCTGTCAACCAAGAATACTATATCCAGCAAAGCTGTCCTTCAGAAATGAGGGAGGGATAATGACTTTTGCAAACAAACAAAAGTTGAGGGAATTCTTCACCACTAGAGCTGCCTTACAAGAAATCTAAGACAGTGGTTTTCAGTGAAAATAAGTGGATTCTAGTTAACATCATAGAAAGATAAAATGCAGTATAAAACTCACAGCAATGGTAAATTCACAAAGTGGTATTCTGTAATATGGTCATGGCAGGGCATAATTTACTTAAAACATTAGTTTAGAAGTTTAAAAATAAATGTAAGTAAAATAACCATAGTAACACTAACCTGTTATTAATTATACAATATTAAAAATATGTAAATTGTAACTCAATAAATTAAAATGTGATGGGAAATAGAAGCAAAAGTGTAAAAATGTAAGCATTCTATTGGAGTTTAGTATTATTAGTTTAAAATATGGTGTTATAATTTTAAGATATTTAATGTAAGCCCTATGGTAAGAAAGGGAAAACCTGTAGAAATGACACAAAAGAACATAAGTAAGTCAAAGCACATTGACATCACAAGATATCAAAACACATAAAAGACAGCAGAATATGAAACAAGGAACAATGGATCTGCAAAATAACCAGAAAGCAATTAACCAAATGGCAATAATAAGTTATTATTTATAAAGTAAGTGCATACTTATAAAATAAATCTATTAAATTCTCCATTCAAAAGACATAGAATGGGTGAATGCATTTTAAAGGAAAAAAAAAAAGATCTGACTATAAGGTATGAGAGACTCACTTCAGCCTTAATGACCAACGTGGACTAATAGTGAAGGGAAAGAAAAATATATCTGAAGAAAATGGTAACCAAAAAAAGCAGGGAACCTACACTTGTATCAGAGAAAATAATATTTAAACTAAAAATGGTTAAAAAAATAAAAAAGAGACAAAGAATAGGACACATGGACAGAACCAAGGGGGAGGATGGAGGCAGGGGAGGGAGGTGAGTTTGGAGAGGGTGGGGGAGGGGAAGGGAGAAGATGCAGACAATTGTAATTGAAAAATAATAAAGTAATATTTTAAAAAAGAGACAAAGAAGATAATTATATAATGATAAAGAGGTCAATACATCAAAAAGATATAACAGCTGTAAATATGTCTGCACACAACAGCAGAGCACCTAAATACATAAAGCAAAAATTAACAGAGCTTAAAAAAAAAGAGAGAGAAGTAAATGGAAATACAATTATAGTTGGGGACGTTAATACCACCTCTCAGCAAAGGACAGATCATTCAGACACAGAATCAATAGGAAACAGCATATTTGAACAACACTATAGACTAAATGGAGCTCACAGACACATACAGAGCATCATATTCAACAATCACACACTACACATTCTTCTCAAATGCACATAAAATGTTTTCTAGGACAGACCATCTGTTAGACCACAAAACAAGTCTCAGCAAATTCAAGAAGGCTGAAATCATACCAAGTATCTTCTCTGACCACAATGCTATGAAACTAGAAATCAATAACAAGAGGAAAACTAGAAAATTCCTGAATACATGAAAATTAAACAACACTCTCCTGAAAAAATAATGGATCAAAAAATAAATTAAAGAGGCAATAAAAAAGTATGTTGAGACAACTGAAAATAGGAACACAACATAACTATGGGATGCAGAAAACACAGTTCTAATAGGAAAATTGATAGCATTAAACAGCTACATTAAGAAGCAAGAAAGATCCCAAATAAACAATTTAACTCTATGCCTTAAGAACTAGGAAAAGAACAAACTGAACCCAAAGTTAGAAGAAGGATATAAAAAAGATTAGAATAGAAATATGAAATAGAGAACAGGAAAACAACAGAAAAGTTTAACCAAACTAAGAGTTGGTTCTTGGGAAAGATAAACAAAATTGACAAACATTTAGCTAGACTAACCATGAAAAGAGAAGACCCAAATCAAAATTATAAATGAAAAAAGGAGACATTGTGACTGACACTACAGAAACAACTATATACCAATGAACTGGACAACCTAGAAGAAACAGAAAAATTTTTAGAAACATGCAAACTACTAAGACTGAATCGGGAAGAAATAAGAAACCTGAACAGACCAATTACTAGTAAGGAGATTGAATCAGTAATCAAAAATCTCTCCCAACAATGAAAAGCCCAGGACCAGATGGCTTCACAGATAAATTTTACCAAACATTTAAAGAAGAATTAACACCAACATTTCTTAAAGTCTTCCCAAAAAAAACAAAAGAGAGGGAACACTCCCAAACTCATTTTATAAGGGCAGCATTACCCTGTTACCAAAGCCATAAAAGGACTCTACCAGAAAACTACACCAACATTCCTTATCAGTATAGTTATAAATATTTTCAATAAAATAGTAGCAAACCAAATTCATCAGGAAACTTAAAAGAACATTCACCATGGTCAAGTGGGATTTATACCTGAGATGCACAGATGGCACAGCATACACAAGTCAATCAATGTGATACATCACATTAATAGAATAAAGGAAAAAATTATATGAGTATCTCAAAAGATGCAGAAAAAAGCATTTTAAAAATTCAACATCCATTCACAGTAAAAATGCTTAACAAATTAGGCATAGAAGTGACATAGTTCAACATAATAAAGGCCATATATGATAAGCCCAGAGTTAACATTATATTATACTCAATGGTGAAAGGCTGAAAGCTCTTTTTTTTGTTGTTCAATTACAGTTATTTGCATTCTGTCCCCTCCCCTCCTCCCTTCCCCTCCAGCCCCCCTCCCCCCAGCCTCCCTCCTCTCCCTTAGTTCTGTCCATGTGTCCTTTACAGTGGTTCCTGAAAACCCTTCTCCCCATTGTCCCCTCCCCCCTCTCCCCTGTCTATTATTAGACTGTTCTTAATTTCAATGTCTCTGGTTATGTTTTGCTTGTGAAAGCTCTTCCTCTAATCAGTAGCAAGACAAGGA
>PVJI01016249.1:0-38790 GCA_004026765.1 Micronycteris hirsuta
GCAGTGCCCAGGCCTGACCTGGTCTAATCTGATTCCCTGATGGCTAATCCAGCTTTCTGTTGTTTCAGCTGAATGCATTCCTAACTGATGTAAGTGGTAACAGTGCAAAGAGGATGGGCCCCTGGGACTTGTCCTGTCTTTGTAACAGGCTGTGTGACTTAAGGAAAGTCATGACCTCTGTTTCTTCATCAGTGGGGAGGAACCAACAGGTCTCCTGTGGCTCAGAATCAAGAACCAGCTGCAAGTTCCAGGGTTGGGCATAAAGGGGGATTTCAGTGAGAGGCAAGAAGTTGGGAAAAGGTGACATCCTGGAGTCCAAAGTTCAGCCGAAGAGAAATCCTAAACCACAGAATTAGAGGTGTCAGCGATAATTCAGTTCAGTTGTCACAAGCCTTTGACATCTCCAAAGGGGTTCACACTTGTTCCTGGAAGCTCTGTGGCCCAATGCCCCACCCACAGCCCTTGTAGTCAGGAGGATGGTCAGTTGGACTCCTACTACCTCAGTGAGAGGAAGAACGCTCCAAAGGTACTTTGAAAAAGGCATCTGGGCGAAGAAACTAATGGGTGACCACAGCAGCCAAATTTGTGATCAGGCTGGTGGTAATCAACTCGGAATGCTCAACTCCATGGAAACGACCCGGGAGCCTCAGCAGATAGGATCCTCCTGTTACGGAACAGAAGGGGTGTGCTGATTGGAGTATTCTATTCAGGAATGAGATGTGGCTGTCATTAGGTAGTTTTATTTACTTACAAGTAAAGGAGACAGCACATTCACATCCAAAGCCCTGTCTCATTGAAGGGAGGCTCAGCCATTGCTAGTATACACTATTTGGTCGATTATACGTTGATCTCTGCCTTGCAGTTGGCTACACTTGTCTGGTGGATTCCTGTCATCCTGTTTACAGCGGTGTCTGCAAAGTGCTGTGCTAATGTTAACGTTCATCAGGAACAGTGTTTAGGAAGAACCACCAGCCCTTGGGATCCTTGCTCTGTCTAACACTGCCACCAAGACTCTCCTGTGCTCTCCCTCCTTCCCTTCCTGTCCCCTTTGGAAGGCCTCCTCCGGACCCCAAGCCTAGCCGTTGATGGAATCAGTGTACCCCAATAAACTGACCTGTTCCTTCTGGACACACCACAGGGGTGGAGAGGAAACCTCACCTTTGAAAATGGTGAAATAAGTCAAGTTCCCCTATGTCTCTTCCCTCGGCAAAAAAGCTGCATGTGTGTGTGTTGGGGCATTGTAAATGATGATGAAAGTTACCGTCACTTTGGGTTTTTTTTTTAAATAGACCTTGCCTGGCTAACATATAGACAAAAGTCTGGTAATAGAATGGCTATCCCAACACCCCCTCAACCACCTGCCTTTCTCCCCCAACCCAAGTGCATGAGAATTGTCTGTCACCCCATAGTTATCTGACTCTGGCTTCCTGAATAAAACAATGAATAGAAGCATGAGTCAGTGGAGCCCCAAGCCCAGGCTAATTCCCTCTGGCCCACTGGCAGCCTTTGGCCCAAGCTGCTTTAGCCCCTGCTGGCCCACTGGCCTTCTGGAAGGCAAATCCAAGACCCTCACAGAGTGCAGGCTATCCGCAAGTCCCACCAGGACTGATTTATGGCCACTGGCTGTGTCTTCAGACTTGGATATGTCACAGCTTGGGGGCATGGGTTTATTCCTGCCCCTTCCCAAGAATTTCCCAAGGAAAAAAGCTGCATTCCTGAGTGTGTCGGCTACCTGCTGTGAGAGCACCTAGGGATGGAGGCCACTGACCCCTTAGGGAGGAGCCCCTGGAATCTGTGCCGGAATGAGGAAGCAGAGTAAGACCATGGCTGTGGAGCTTTTTCTTTAAGATCAGCCTGCTAAAATGTGCCCTAAGACGGTAGGGGGACACATGGCCAAGGCATAGGTGTAATAATGTTCACTCCAGAGTTTTTATGATAGTAACATACTGAAAACAATCTGAATGCCCAGCAGTACTGGGTTTGATAAATAAAAGATTGTGCATACTATCATTTGCAATGAAATACAACGGATAGTCGGCAGCCAATATTGGGCATTATAAGAGCTATATTTACTGATATGGAAAGATTTCCACGCCATATTGTTGAGTAAAAAGAGCAGGTTACAAGACAGTATATGATTCCATCAGCATAAAACCACACTCACACATGCACTCGTACAGAGCTGTCTGGACATCTGCTCACCAAACTGTTAACAGTCGCTACCTCTGATTGGAAGTTAAGGTAACTTTTACTTTGTTCTTTAAATTCCATATTTTGAATTTTGAAGTATTTTACATTATTAATCATTTTCACTTTGAAATGAATAAATAAACAAGCAAACAAAAGACAAAACCTTGCCCTGGCTGGTGTGGCTCAGTGGATTGAGTGCTGGCCTGTGAACCAAAGGGTCACTGGTTCGATTCCCAGTCAGGGCACGTGCCTGGGTTGTAGGCCAGATCCCTAGTAGGGGGTGCTCAAACTCAAAAGGCAACCACACATTGATGTTACTCTCCCTCTATTTCTCCCTCTCTTCTCCTCTCTAAAAATAAATAAATAAAATCTTAAAAAAAGAAACAAAACCTTCCATTGTTCTGATCACAGTCCCACATCTCACATCCTCTCGTCTCTTGTCAGGACATTCTGAGTGGGCCCCCATAAGGAGCTGGAGCAGGGCAGGGGAAGGAGCCAGGCGTGGGGCTACTCAGTCCTGGATGTGAACTTGGCTCTGCCATGAGTTGTGGGACCTTGAAGAAGCCACTTAACCCTTCAAAGGTTCCATTTCTTCCCTGAGTGCCTGCTGGTTGAGAGGTGTGAGTTACAAGTGAGCCAAGTGCCCACAAGGTCATCTTGAGGGGGTGGAGTGAGGCCCCGCCTGCCCAGACCAATCCAGGAGCTCAAACACAGGGGGATCTGTTCTCTCCAGCTTCTGCAACTTCCTGTGGTCCTGAGCCCACAACATCCTGCCAGCGTGCGAGTAGACAGGGGAGGAAGAAAGGGAAGTCCGTGTGGCCAAGGTTATCCTGAGGAAAGTGGACAAAAATCCAAGCTCAGCTGGGTCAGCTACAGGAGCCCAGTTGTTACAAAACAGAGCTCTGCTGCTCATTGCCCACAGAAGCCAGTAGTATGGCACCGGCCTTTGAGAAAAGGAGCTTTATTTGCAATTGTCTGGCAAGGAGATACAATGCAATGCTCAAAACCATCTTCCTGACCCAGGATTTTGGTCAGGTTTCTAAGGGGTAACAGTTAAGGGTTCACCAGTGTTAACTGCAAGTGGTGTATCCAGGGTTTAAACTTTGGTTTCGGGTCTTGTTAAACAGAATAGGACCAGTTTGAGCTGGCGTGTGGTTACACTGGCATCAGAACCAGCAGCCCAGGGTAGGGCTGGGGGAAGGAAGTGAAGGGCTGCATACAGGGGACCTGAGCCCAAGATCAAAGATCTGCTTCAGGCAAAGTGGTGACACAGAAAATCTCCTTCAGGTCCCTCCACCCACCACCCCTCTTGGCTCCAGAGCACTCCCATCCCACCCAAACACCCATCACAAGGTCATGAGCTCACCTAGGATGCTAGAGCTGGAAGAGGCCTCAGGGAATCAGCTTGGTCCAATTGGTTGGTCCCACCCCTCATCTTTCAGGAAACCAAGGACTTTCTACTGACAGTGACTTAGCTCTAGGCTCAAACTAGCACAGTTAGCACACAACACAATGTACAGGGACCAGCACACACCAGTGAAATCCCTTCTACCAGTATCCCAACCCAGTTCATCCCTGGGAAAATGCTAACAATTATACCACAACTATGTGCCTGAGGCCCTCGTTGACAGCTAGTACCCAGGTGATCTGGTGCCAAGATTCCAGTTTAGAATCTATTACTTGGATTTCTCCTGGTTCCACTGCCATAGGTTAGACTCCCTGAAAAACACACTATGAGACAGAGATTTCCGTGCAAGTCTATTGGTGAGTGTGCTCAGAAACAATACCTGTAGGAGGATAAGGACTCCTGGAGTCGAACCCAGAAAAGTCAGCATTCATGCTGCCTGTCACTACCAGAACCAATAAGTAGAGACAAGGATTGAATCTTTATGAGCGTTTTATTCAGAGGCCAGTGATCTGAGAAGATGGTGGGTTATGTACCCTAAAAATGTCCTAACATCTCATCTCAAGCCAACCTTTTTATAAGGAGAAGAAAGAGTAGCTAAGGACTTTGGGGGGAAAAGGGTTAAAGGGATAAGAGTTGCAGTCCAGTGGTGACTTTCCTAGTACTTCTTTACTTATTGACAAAAATTCTTTATCTGTGTTCCCTCCCTGGAACACAATAGTTTGTAGAACCCCTGGGCACAAAGGTTGAATGATTTGTCCTCCTGTAGTCAGTCATGCATTCCAGTTCCTAGAATAACATATTTCCACATGCATTAATCACTTAAGCCTATCAACTATAACTAAAGCTAAAATCTTTACCTCTTGAGTTCCCCTATCACAGGGGAGTTAAATTCATTTTCATTGGGGGCCACATCAGCCTCACGGTTGCCTTCAAAGGGCCCAATGTAATTGTAGGACTGTATAAATGTAACCACTCCTTAACAGTTAAGCGAGGGCTCTGCATTGCTGCCAGGTAGAAACAAGGTGCCGGCAGATAAAACAGGGTGGAGGGCCCTCAGGCCTTGTGTTTGCCACCTGTGCCCTATCAGAATGGGCAGAGAAAGGAGTTGAAAAGCAATGCTGTAGCAAGGGAGACTCCAGATGATCCTACAGGGAATTCTGATGTCCCCCCAAAGGTTATCCTGCCTTGAGACATGAGGGCCTACCTAGTGGATGCACATTGAGGGGCAGGCTTATCTTGAGCAAGGTGGCCACTGCAGCTGAGGGCCAAGCCCAGAGGGAGACCCAGCTTGAACCCATCAACTGCCAACACTCCCAGCAATAGGGGAGTAAGAGTCTTGGTCCTGATGGCGGCCTTGGGCAGTGGACCACAGCATCTACTACAGAGAGTAGAAGCCACTGGAAGCCCGAGTTTATATAACCAGTAAATGATGGCTCCAAACTCAAATCCAGTGGTCCCAGCCCACATCTTAATGCCAATCATCACGCTTAAAGTGTGTGCTTAGTCTGCGGGACACTATACACAACACTGTCTGTAAATCACATCATTTACCTCTCAAAACAACCCTCAGAGGAGGGATTAGTATTATAGCCACATTTTATGGATTTAGAACTTGAGGCTTGGAGATGATAAGTAACTTGCCCAAGGCCACTGAACTAATAAACCAGGATTTGAGCACAGGCAGTCTGACCCCAGAGTCGCTACATGATAAGGCCACACTGACAAATTAGAATCTTTCTCAATAGCTTGTGGATAGCTTGTATTTTTTTAAGGTTTTGGGGGAAAAAATAAAATAAAACGTTTTTTGGAGTAAGAAGAGAGCGTGGTGAACCCGGACTTCTGCAAGCTGCCTACTGGTCAGGAGGATGCTGAGCCTGCATGGGTTCTGCGCAGCCCTGCAGGCTCCCTGCTCAAAGTCCTGCATGCTGTCACCAGGCTCCTCTTTGTCCCACTTGATTATGGGTCTCTTTTGGGAAAGGTCTACCTTTTCTAACAGCTCTCTCAGGGTAGAGACTAAGGGTCCCCTCTGCCCACTGCATTACCAGAGCCAAACTTCATCTGAAAAGCAACTGGGCCCCAATAAGCTGTTTGCTGAATGAATGGATGCATGCATGCATGAATGAATGAATGGATGGATGAATGAAAGAATGAGATGAGGTGTCAGCTTTGCATTTGGGACGTTGGACTGCTCCCAGTGGAGTTCCCGGAGTGCTGAGTGGCTTGGTCCCTTCTGGCAGTTTTCAGACAGTGGAGCTGATTTTTTAAAAGGTTACTGTTGGCAGAGGGCTTGGCCAATGTCGGTCCCTGGTGGCAAGGCTTACCCCTCTCCCAGGGGGTGAGTGTCAGTTTGCTAGTGCTGCCGTAACAAAGCACCACAGCCTGGGTGGTATAAACAACAGAAATGTATTGTTTGCCAGTGGGACTTCACAAACTAAAAGTCCAAGATCAAGATGTCAGCAGAGGTGGTTCCTGGGCTTGTAGATCACCCCGATCTCGGCATGCATCTTCATACGGCATTCTCCGTGTATGCACATGTCTCTGCATCCAAATTTCCCCTTTCTATAAGGACATTAGTTAACTGGATTAGGGCCCACCCTAATAACCTCATCTTAACAAATGACATCTGTAACAACCCTATGTCCAAATAAGGTTCTGAGGTACTGGGGGTTAGGACTTCAACATAGGAGTTTGGGGCGGGGACACAATTCAACCCATAACAGTTTGCTTTTGTTCTGTTGGCGAGCTCAGAATGCCTCACAGTTCCTCGGTCCCACCCCTACCAATGCTAAACTATCAAGACACATGATGTTTGTGTCAGAAGCCAACCCAGAGAAGATCAGACCATCTGGGCAGCCCTCGCCCAGCCCCAAGAAGTGCTCCAACCCTCCACTTACCTTTTCTCTGCAAAGAGCTAAGGAGCAAGTACAGACAGTCTCACCTGCACACGGACTGCTTCAGAGGAGTTGGTCTGGTCCCATGGCTTTGGCACATCCAGGAGGGAGAGGCAGCCGGTTCCCCAGTGCTGGTGCTCTGCACACCAGACTTGGTGCCACTGGGGTGTGCTCAAGCCCCAGCCCTAATGACCTCCTCACCCTCTCTCTCTTCCTTTCCTGCCTCTCTGCTCCAGCCATCTTAGGATATCAGCTGCTGGTCCCTGAAACACTGGCCTCACCCATCATGAGCTGGAAGCAAATGAGCAGTGGCATTTTCCAAGGGTGTTGCAATTTGTACTATCAATTACTAATATTTGTTGTTACCTCCTATCTCCCTCTCAACACACCCACAGGGGTGCTGCTAGTATAACCCCCATTCTACTGGACATGTAAGTGAGGCTGTGAGAATCAAAGGTCTTGCTAGGACATGAGCACAGGCACAGCCAGCCTCAAAACATGGTGGTGGCACGTCTACCCCAGGCCACACTCAGAAGCGATCCTGCCACATGGCTGGCTGGGCTCCCTGCCCACAGCCTCCAGGACACCCCAACCAAAGTCCAGGTGCAATTGCCCTTATCTCCTGTGCTCCAGATCTCCATAATCATCTCGGGGCCCTGGTCAGGTGGGCCCCTGACTCAGGAGGAGGTCTGGGTCAGCATTTGTGGGAGCTTGGGCTCATCACTGATAACAGAAGTGCTGGCCCTGCCAACAGTACAGAAAGACTGGGGACTGAGCTTATCTCAAAGTTTTGAGCCTGCTGGCTGCTCAGAGGCACCTCTGTCTGGGCATGAAGTCCCTTCCTCATCTTGCAGGGGGTACTGAGAGCTGAGAGGGGTTTCTGCCTGCACATCTGCTCTGCTGTCAGTCCTCCTGGCCAAGGGGTCTCTGGTCCCACAGCAGAGAGTGGGAGTGGTCAGGGAGGAGGGACACACAGGCTGACCAGGGCCACTTGCCCCAGCTACAAAGGCCCCAGGGGATGGTTTAACATTTCTTTCATTAAAAGACACCAACCCTGGGAACGTGCATGTGTGTGCACACATGTGTACATGATGGATGTGTGCACACAAGTGCAAGCATGTACACCACTGTTTCCAGGCCTTTCTCCTGCAAAAGAGCAGAAGAGCTGGTTCCTGCTCATTGAAGAGCGGCAGATGTCCTCACCTGGACGTGTGAGGCCTCCAGCCCTTGGAGCCGTGCTCTTTTCTCCCATTTCAATTTCTATTTCTACCAGAGGCTAAAGAACTTTTTAAAAACAGGCTTTTTTCCTCCTACCCCAACCTTGCATTTCTTTTGAGACTGAGGAGGATGCCCAATGGGTGGGGCAGAGGCTGCACTGAAACATATCTACTTTGCAGAGTCTCCTCTGAGGCAACTTCATTTATTTTTCTTGTAGTAAAATGTACATAAAAATTTACCATTTTAACCATTTCAAGGGTACAGTTCTGTGGTAATAAGTACGTCGCCAGAACTTCCCCAGCTGAAACTCTGTCCCCACCAAGCCCTAACTCCCCATCCCCCTCCCACAGCCTCTGGCAGCCACCCTTCTACATTCTGACTGTGTGACTCTGACTGCTCTGGGGAGTCACATAGTATTTGTCTTGTGTGACTGAGTTATTTCACTTAGCATAAGGTCTTCACGATTCATACATATTGCAGCATATTGCAGAATTTCTTTCCATTTTAAGGCTGAATACTATTCTATGGTATATAGGTACCATATTTTGCCTAACCATTCATTTGTTAGTGGACACTTGGGTTGTTTCCGCATTGCAGCTATTATGAATAATACTGCTATGAACACAGGAGTACGAATATCTCTTTGAGACCCTGCTTTCGATTCTTTTGTGTATATACCCAGAAATTAATTGCTGTATCATATGGTAATTTTGTTTGAGTACTTGAGGAAACTCCATACTGTTTTCCACCGTTTTCCATTCTCAACAGCAGTACACGAGGGCTACGATTTCTCCACACCCTAACACT
Source organism: Micronycteris hirsuta (assembly GCA_004026765.1). Classification (NCBI taxonomy): domain Eukaryota; kingdom Metazoa; phylum Chordata; class Mammalia; order Chiroptera; family Phyllostomidae; genus Micronycteris; species Micronycteris hirsuta. The sequence goes on from PVJI01016249.1 coordinate 8,515, forward strand.
TTTTTTTACAACAGACATTCTAATGGGTGTGAAGTGGTATCTCATTGTGGGTTTGATTTGCATTTCCCTAACAATTCGTGATGTTCAGCATCTCTTCATGTACTTACTGGTCATTTGTATATCTTCTTTGGAGAAATGTCTATTCAAGTCCTTAGGCAACTTCACATTTTAAAAAAACTCCTCTTCTTGATACTTTGAAGGTTGTCATTTGGGGCCCTTTCTTTCTGAGATTTCTTGTGGGCTGCCTCAGGGCTGGGCCTGCTCCTAACCCAGGCCCTCCTGTGGGAACAGGAGGTGAGGGTGGAGAAGCAGCCGCAAAGAGAAGTCTCGTCCACCTTGCACCTGGCCTGAGGAACTCTGCTCTCAAGATTTCAAACCTATTGCTTGAGAAATCCAGAAGCTTGAGTTGAGCTAGAGCTAGTTTCTGGATAGCTCCAGTACACGTGGCTCCCATAAGACCAAGAGACGACACTTTTGAGGGAAATTTACTGGGCTGGGAGGGCAACAGAGATGAGCAGCGCCCACCTGCAGAGCTGCCTTTGGGACCCTGTTGACTGCAGTTTTCAGGAGAATTTTCCATCCACAGGCCACATGACAGCTAGAGTCATTTAGCACATGTACAAACTTTTCTGCTGATAAGAAAGATTGCAATCAGTTTTGTATCTGGAAAGTACAGTGCTGAGTATATCATCCGCCTCAGTTCAAAGTTTATCATCGTCAGCCCACAAGGCCTTTCTCCCATTTCATTTCTTTATTGCCCCCCATCCTAGGCCCGATTTCAGTCCCCAAGCCCCACCCCCCACCCCCCAACGGGCATCTGTATTTGATGTGTCTTCACATTTTTGTGAAGCATGCATGTTTTCACGTGTGTGTTTCTTTTATTTTTAAAAATATGTTTTAAATTTATTTTTAGAGAGAGGGAAAGGGAAGGAGAAGAGAGGGAGAGAAACATCAATGTGTGGTTGCCTCTCACATGCCTCCTCCTGGGGACCAGGCCCTCAACCCAGGCATGTGCCCTGACTGGGAATCGAACCAGCAACCTCCTGGTTCTCAGGGCCACGCTCAACCCACTGAGCCACACCAACCAGGGCCAGTGTTTCTAATTTATAAAGGATTCCTTCCTGTCTTTCACCTCTGGGAGACCAACACCTAGATGTCTTCATTACTTGAAACACCTTTACTCTTTTTTATTTTTCCCCATCACATTCATTTAATAAGGGTTTTGTTTTAAATATATTTTATTGACTATGCTATTACAGTTGTTCCATTTCCCCCCCTTTATTCCCCTCCGTCCCACACACCCCCATTCCCCGCCCTTTAGTTTTTGTCCATGGGTCATACACATAAGTTCTTTGGCTTCTACATTTCCTATACTATTCTTAACCTCCCCGTCTGTTTTCTACTTACCATTTATTCTACTTATTCTCTGTACCTTTTCCCCCTCTCGCCCCTTCCCACTCCCCTATTGATAACCCTCCATGCTTTATGTAAATCTCTTTAACATTTCATATAATAAAGGCTGGGTGATGATGAACTCCTTGAACTTGACCTTATCTGAGAAGCACTTTATCTGCCCTTCCATTCTAAATGAAAATTTTGCTGGACAGAGTATTCTTGGATGTAGGTTCTTGCCTTTCATGACTTGATATACTTCTCTCCAACCCCTTCTTGCCTGAAAGGTCTCTTTTGAGAAATCAGCTGACAGTCTTATGGGAATTCCATTGTCTCCTTTTCTCTTGCTGCTTCTAAGATTCTCTCCTTTTTAATCTTGGATAATGTAATTATGATGTGCCTTGGTCTGTTCCTCTTTGGGTCCAACTTTTTTGGGACTCTCAGAGCTTCCTAGACTTCCTGGAAGTCTATTTCCTTCACCAGCTTGGGGAAGTTCTCCTTCATTATTTGTTCAAATAAGTTTTCAATCCCTTGGTCTTCCTCTTCTCCTTCTGGCACCCCTATGACTCGGATGTTGGGATGTTTAAAGATGTCCTGGAGGTTCCTAAGCCTCTCATTTTTTGAATTCTTGTTTCTTCATTCCTTTCTGTTGAATGTTTTTTTCTTCCTTCTGGCCCACTCTGTTGATTTGAGTCCCAGTTTCCTTCTCATCCCTATTGGTTCCCTGCACATTTCCCCTCATTTCCTTTATCGTATCCTTCATTTTTTCCTCTGATTTGTGACCATCTTCAACCAATTCCGTGAGCTTCCTGATTACCAGTGTTTTGAACTGTGCATCTAATAGGTTGGCTATCTCTTCGTGGCTTAGTTGTATTTTTTCTGGAGCTTTGATCCGTTCTTTCATTTGGGCCATTTTTTTTCTCGGTGTGCCTGTTACTTTAAGAGGCAGAGCTTTAAGTGTTCACCAGGGCGGGCAACCCACGTTGCGTGTTGTGATGTGCTGTGGGGGCAGGGCCTGAGAGAACAATGGCCCTTGCTCTGCTCCCTGCACTTCCCCTGCCACCCACAAGCAAGTTGGGTCCTGCTGTGCTGGCTCCAGGGTGGGTGGGCTTGCCTAGTTCCAAGTCCCTGTGGGTCTCTCCAATGAACTCTCCTGAGAGGCTGGGAGTCCCTCCTGCTGCCGCCTCAACCCCCACAGGTGTTTTCAATCGGTGGTTTGAGGCTGGGCCAGCCTCGGGTTTTGCCACGTGCACCGGCCTTGGGTCTCTCCCGGCAGCTGCAGTGTTGCTGGTACTACTCCACAAACCGCTGTCTGGCCACGCACTCTCCGCCCAGCTCTGCCCCGCTTACCAGTCTGGATGAACGTGTCTTCTTTAACTCCCTGGTTGTTGGACTTCCACTCAGTTTGATTTTCTGTCAATTCTGGCTGTTTTTATTTTTCAAATTGCTGTTTTTCCTCTTTTGGTTGTGCGAGGATCCATCTTGGATCCAAGACACCTCCATCTTGGCCAGACGTTGAAACACCTTTACTCTTAAGATTATTAACAGAATTAATCAAATAATCATTTTTAAGCTCTTTTATTTTTCAATTAATTGATATACAATATTATATTAGTTTAAGTGTACAACCCTATGATTAGACATGTATATAACTTATGAAGTTATGACCCCAATAGATATGGTACCCATCTGACATATACATAGTTATTGTTATTGGCTATATTCCCTATGCTGCACTTTATATCCCATGACCATTCTCTACCAATTTGTACTCCTTAATCCCTTCACCTTTTTCAGCCATCCTCCCAACCCCCCTCCTATCTGGCAACCATCAAATATGTTCTCTGTATCCATGAGACTGTTTCTGTATGGCCTGTTCATTTATTGTTTTCTTTTTTTAGATTCTACATATAAGTGAAATCATATGGTATTTGTCTTTCTCTGTCTGACTTATTTCACTCATCACAATACCCTCTAGGTTCATCCATGTTGTTACAGATGGCAAGGTTTAATTCTTTTTTATGGCTGAATCATATCCCATTGTGTATATGCCCTACTTTCTTTTATCCACTCATCTACTGATGGACACTTTGGCTGCTTCCATATCTTGGCTATTGTAAGTAATGCTGCAATAAACATATGGATGCATATGTTTTTCGAATTAGTGTTTTGAATTCTTTGGATGAATACCCAGAAGTAGAATTGCTAGGTCCTTTGTTATCTCTTGTTACAGCCTTTGTTTTAAAGTCTATTATGTCTGATATAAGTATTGCTACCCCAGCTTTTGTGTGTTGTTTCCATTTTCATGTAATATCTTTTCCCATCTCTTTACTGTCAGTCTGCGTGTGTCTTTTGATCTGAACTAAGTCCCTTGCAGACGGCGTATGTGGGGGTCTTGTTATCCAGTCAGCCATCATATATATAGCTTGTGATTGGAGCATTTAAACCATTTGTATTTAAATAAATTGTTGATAGATATGTATTTATTGCCATTGTATATTTATATTTCTGATCCTTTTTCTTCTTTTTAAAATTTTTTATTTTAAAGAGAGGAAGGAGAAGAGAGAAAGAGAGCAAGATATCAATTTGTTGTTCCACTTACTGATGCATTGACTGATTCTTGCCCACGCCCTGACCAGGGATCAAACCCTCAGCCTTGATCTATCAGGACAATGCTCTGACCTACTTAGCTACCCCCAGGGCCTCAGTGAGTTAATTTACATTTCTTAGTATAAGTATGTTGATATGTTATAGTTACTTATTCCTAATTTTTTTACATTGACTCTGATTATGTGTCTGTTGCCATAGTGAACTTGTTTACTTTAAAGTAGTACCCTTTTCTCTTTTTCTTTTATTTTTTTTCTTTTAAAGCTTCTGTATATTGTGTCATACTTAGAAGTGCCTTCTTATCTCTGAAATTATTTTTAATTCCTCTTTTGCTTCTTCTGTATTTTGTGGTTTCATTTTTTGAACGTTTATATATTTGGTTTATTTTGCCAACCAGCAAAATCTCTGAATTATTTTGCTGTGAAGTATGAGGTATTGTACAACTCTGGGTTTTTTTTATTTTTCAGCTGACTACCCTATTTGCCTAGAAGTTTTATACTGAATAGTTTTCCTCCAATGATTTGAAAGTTCAACTTTATCACATCCTAAGATCCCCTGTATTTAAATCTATTCCTATTCTTTCTATACCGTTCCATTGATCTGTCTACTCCTGTGCCAGTACTACACTAGTTTATTTTGGCTCTATATAAAATTAGACACTTTAATTTCTTATAAACCTAGTCCCCTCTAATTTGTTCTGGATATTATTTGGTTACCAAAAATAATTGTGGTGGTATTTCTATGGGCTCTCATTAATTTTACACAAAGGGACTTTCTAAAACTCTGGCATGTCTTCCCATTTGTTCATATCATCTTTTTAGTCATAAATATATTGCATAAATCTCATTAAGTTTATTCCTAGTTGTTTCATTTTCTGGTTGTTACTGTTTATTTTTGTTGTTCTGTTATCATAAAAAGATTATTTTCTTCCATTAGTTTTTCTGATTACTTGTTTGTAAACATTAAATCTATAGTTTCAGCATATTAATAGTAAACCAAACATCTTACTGAATTATTTTGCTGTTTGTAATACTTTCTTTTCAATTAATAGGGTATTTTTAGAGCAGTGTTGGGTTGACAGCAACCTTGAATGAAAAATATATAAAGAATCCCCCATATACTCCCTGCTCCTTCCCTCCCCACCCTCAATACCCTACATCGGAGTGGTACATTTATTACAGTCAATGAACCAACATTGTCATACTCTTTGTGCTGCATAGTCTATGGGCTTCAACAACTGTATAATGACATATATCTATCATTATAATATTATACAAATAGTTTCTGTGCCCTAAAAATCCTATATTCCACCTATTCATCCCTCCCTCCCTGTGAACCCCTTGCAGCCACTGATATTTTTACTGTCTCTATAGTTTTGCGTTTTCCAGAATGCTATGCAGTTGGAATCCTACAATATGTAGCTTTTCAGATTGGCTTCTTTCACTTAGCAATGCACATTTAAGCTTCCTCCATGTCTTTTTGTGGTTTGATTGCGCATTTCTTTTTAGCACTCAGTAATATTCCAGTGTCTGGATATACCATAGTTTATTCATTCACCTATTGAAGGACATTTTTGTTGCTACCAATTTTGAATAAACATTCACATGCAGGTTTTTGTGTGGGTGTACGTTTCAACTCATTTCAGTAATACCAAGGAGCACAATTGCTGGATTGTATAGTAAGTTTAGTTTTGTCAGAATCCTCCAAACTTTCTTTCAAAGTGGCTGTACCATTTTGCATTCCCACCTGCAGTAAATGAGAGATCTGTTGCTTTACACCCTTGCCAGCATTTGGCATTTAATACATTTTGAGTCAAATCTTTTGGGGTTTCCTATAAAATTATATCATCTGGAAATGTAATTTTTTCTCTTTCTGATTTCTACACTTCTGTATTCTACCCTTATCAAATCGCATTGGCTATTGCATCCATTAAAATGTTAAATAATGGACAATAAATGTTAAATAATGGAGGTGGGCCTTATGGTCCACATGGCTTCCAGGGACTAAGAGCCCCCTGAACCAGCAACCCCAGCAACAGGAAGAGAGGCCCTCAGCTCCTGGGGAGTCCTTGCCCCGAGTTGATCCCTCAGCATGCTGAGTATCTCCTGACCTCCGAAGTTTCCACCCCAGACCCTCTGAAGAAGGGGAGGGGCTTAGGGAGCCCTACCTTTTTGTGCATGACCAATAAAGTTCACTATATTCCACCCCCCAAAAGAAGTGTTTACTGAGATTAAATCATTGAATTTTTTAGCCTTTATGGAAGTGGTCATATGATTTTTCTCCCTTGATCCATTAATATGGTAAATTATATTAATAGATTTCCTATATTAAACCACTCTTATGTTTCTGGAAGATAGCTATTTTTTAAAAATCCCCCTGAGTCGTTCACACACACACACACACACACACACACAAATCTTTCATATCTGAAGCCTTGTCTCTGAAAAAAAAATTGTCAAACACACAAATATGAAAAAGTTACTCATAAGTGACCCTATTCCTTCAAGTCCATCTGTGTAAAAAAAACCCTGGCTTCTTTGGCTGGAGAGGCACAGAGAGATGGCCCAAAGGAACTGCCCACCCCTACCCCACTGGGCAGTTACAGTTAGGTCAGACAAGGTTGGCTCTTTGCCTGAGGGCCTGCCCTGGGCCTGGGGAGCTATGGGGCCCACAGCCCCACCCAGACTTCAGGCAAGTCACTCCTTCCTACCTCTTAGAGTCACCAGCCAGTTCTGTTAATGGTCTGAGATCTTTGTTTCTCCACGTCTTTCACAATGCTGAAGGCCCAAGGCTAGGCCGCTCCCGAGGAAGTGAGGGAACCAGGAAGCATGGGACAGAGATCAGGGTCCCCTGGGCATGGTGTGTCTTTCGAGTTTCTTAGGAAATGGCTTCCTGGGTTCAGCAAGGAAACTTGTGCTCATGTGAAAGTGAGAGACCTCTGCTTCTACAAATCAAACTCCCGGGACCACCAGTCTACTGCCTCTCTGTTATCTCTGGCTCTGTCCTTAACTCTAATGCTGTCTTTCTAGCTCTCTCTCTCTCTCTCTCTCTCTCCCCCCAGCTTGGATAGGCCCTTGAGACTACGTCTCTGGCACCAAGTCCAGCTGACTAGTGGATGTCATAAAGCAGGCCCAGATCATCACTGTGGCAGACATGGCCCAGGCTTCCTAAAGACTGCAGCTGGTGAGTCCTGGAATGGGTCCAGGTTTAGCTGACACAAAGCCACAAGTAAACAGCACAAGGCAGGCAGCACTGAAAAATTTAGGTAGAATCATATGAAACTCCTGATAATCGGCTGGTTTTAACCTACAAAACAACAACAACTACAGCACTATTATATGGTTCAAACACAAAAGCTGCTTTTCAGACCAAAACATGTAGTCACAGAACCAAGTCTGTAATGCCACCTAGTGGTCATAGCAAGTAAGAAGAGCTTGTTTCACTAATCGTGAGGCCAATAACGTAACATTCCTGGAGCTCCAAATGCAGACTAGGTTAGGAGCTTTATGGTGATTATTTAATGCTACTGTAGTTTATGGTAATAATTACTTATCTGATGTATTACAAACAGCTCTTTTGACATAGGCATTTAGGGATTACTATCTTCATTTTTAGAGGGGAGAAAAATGAGGCTCAGGGGATTCAAGGGAGTGATGCAAAATCCCCAGCTGAGGGAGGAAGACCCAGGTTTGCTCTTCACATTCAGCATTTGCCCTTCCCACTTTAGGGAGAAGATGAGCTCACAGGCAGGAGGTCCAAACCCTCAAGAGGCCCCAGCCAAAGCTGGTCCAGGTGCACACACCTGAACGTCTGAGCACTTTGTTTCATACAGGAACAAATGTTAGTGGAACTGTTAAAGCAGGTCATTAAATTAACAGCTTTTTAAAAACTATATTTAAAGAAATTTATAAAGGGACTTCCAGTCAAGATGGAGGCATAGGTAAACATAGCTTGCCTCCTCGCACAACCATATCAAAATTACAAGCAAAATATAGAACAACCATCACTCAGAACAGGCAGAAAGTGAGATGAATGGAAGTCTGACAACCACAGAATTAAAGAAACCACACCCATCCAGACTGGTAGGAGGGGCAGAGATGTGGAATAGGCTGGTCCCACATCCATGTGTGGTGGATAAAAATTTACAAAGGATATCTTAGGAGTGAGGAGCCCCACTCCCACACCAGACCCCCATCCCAGGGTACCGGTGCCAGGAAGATAAGTCCCCACAGCTTATGGCTGCAAAAACCAGTGGGAATTGAGTCAATGGAAGAAACTTCTGGAGCCCCAAGCAGTTCCTCTAAAAGAACTCCCACCTGGACTTACTCAGACTCACTCCCTCTGAGTTTCAGCACTGGGGGTAGCAGCTTGAAGGACACCAGAGGCATACGGGAAGGAACTGCAGTGTCTGGCATCAAGGCAAAGCTGGGGGACAGCTCTCTCCCAGACAGAAAGATGGGCAGAGCCACAGAGCAGACAGGCTTGTGCCATATCTGAGACTCTATCAACCTGGCTAACTGTTTGCCCTGACCAGGAGATCCCCGGAGGCTCCACCCCACCCTGTTAACAGTGGCTTTTCCATATGAATGGCTGGTCTTGGCTCAAGCTTCACAACTTTCTAAAATCCTTTCAAATAACCAACAGCTGGCAGCAGTAAGCCCCCAGCCTCTTGCTAAGTGGCCACAAGCATGACACTAGCAGCAGTAAGCCAGGATTCACAGCTTGGCTTCACCATATGAATCTCCATCCCAGCACAAGGAGCAGTCTTCTCAGATCACTTCACAGCTCAGGCAGGGTCGCCCCAGGCAAAACACAGATGGGGGCTGACCTTGCCCTGCACCACCTAGGAAACCCTAGGGCCTGCACACCCAATGGAGAGCTATAGGCCATGTTGGAGCACCACCACTCTGCCCCTGCACAGCTGATCCTCCATGGAGAGCAGAGGTTGGCGGTCAGTGGTCACAGCAAATCCCTATACCTGACTGGCCTGAGTAAATCCCTCCCATCAACCTGCCTACAATAATCAAGGCTCAAGTACAATAGGAGGGTGTACTCAGCATACATGAAGGGTGGACCTTGAGTAGACAGCTTGGGTGATAGGGGAGGCTGTGCCACTGGACCCTACAGGACACACCTACTACATTAGGCCACACTACCAAGACAGGGAGTCATAGCAACTCTACCTAACACATAGAAACAAATACAGGGAGGCTGCTGAAATGAAAAGACAAAGTAACATGGCCAAAGGAAAGAACAAATCAAAACTCCAGAAAAAGAACTAATCAAAATGGAGATAAGCAATCTATCACATGCAGAGATCAAAACACTGGTTATAAGGATACGCAAGGAACTTAGTGAGGACCTCAGCAGCATAAAAAAAAATCTAGTCAGAAGTGAAGGATACACTAATTGAAACAAAGAACAACTTACAGGGAAACAGCAGTAGAGTGGATGAAGGCAAGAATCAAATCAATGATCTGGAATGTAAGGAAGCAAAAAACGACCAATCAGAACAGCAAGAAGAAAAAAGAATCTAAAACAGCTGAGGATAGGCCCTGGCTGGTGTGGCTCAGTGGGTTGAGTGCAGGCCTGCAAACCAAAGGATCGCAGATTTGATTCTCAGTCAGGACTCATGCCTGGGTTGCCAGCCAGGTCCACAGTAGGGAGCACCTGAGAGACAACCACAAATTGATGCTTTTCTCCCTTTCTTTCTCCTTTCCTTCCCCTCTCTAAAAAAACTTTATAAAAAAGAAGAAAAAATGAGGATAGTATAAGCAGCCTCTGGAACGACTGCAAGAGGTCCAACAGTCGCATCACAGTGGGGCCAGAAGGAGAAAAGAAACAGCAAGAAATTGGAAATTTAACTTCCGGCCAAGATGGAGGCATAGGTAGACACACTGTGCCTCCTCGCACAACCAAAAGAGGAAAAACAACAACTTAAAAAAAACAAAAACAGCCAGATCTAACAGAAAATCGAACTGAGTGGAAGTCCAACAACCAAGGAGTTAAAGAAGACATGTTCATCCAGACCAGTAAGCACAGCGGAGCCGGGTGGAGAGCACTCGGCAAGACGCGGTTTCTGGAGCAGTACCGGCAACGCTCCAGCTGCCGGGAGAGACCCGAGGCTGGCCCACCCGGACCCAGTGGGCTGAGACTGGTGTACCAAGTGGTCCCTCATTTGTGCGAAGATAAAACGGGAGAAAAGCTGGGGAGTGGAGCAGACTGCACAACCCACCATCGAGGGGAAATAAAGCCTCAAACCACCAATTGAAAATACCTGTGAAGGTTGAGGCGGAGGTGGGAGGAACTCCCAGCCTCACAGCAGAGTTCACTGGAGAGACCCACAGGGACTTGGAACTATGCAAGCCTGCCCACCCACCCAGGAACCAGCAAAGAAGGACCCAACTTGCTTGTGGGTAGCTGGGGAAGTGCAGAGAGCGGAGCAAGTGCCATTGTTCTCTCAGGTCCCACCCCCACAGGCAGCGTCACAACACAACAACATGGGTTACCCTGCCCTGGTGAACACCTAAGGTTCTGCCCCTTAAAGTAACAGGCATACAAAGAAAAAAAAATGGCCCAAATGAAAGAACAGATCAAAACTCCAGAAAAAATACAACTAAGCCACGAAGAGATAGCCAACCTATCAGCTGCACAGTTCAAAACACTGGTAATCAGGATGCTCACCAGATTGGAAGAAAGATGGTCGCAATTAGTTGAACAAATGAAGGATACAATAAAGGAAATGAGGGGAAATCTGCAGGGAACCAATAGGGATGAGAAGGAAACTGGGACTCAAATCAACGGAGTGGACCAGCAGAAAGAAAAAAACATCCAACCAGAAAAGAATGAAGAAACAGGAATTCAAAAAAATGAGGAGAGGCTTAGGAACCTCCAGGACATCTTTAAATGTCCCAACATCCGAGTCATAGGGGTGCCAGAAGGAGAAGAGGAAGACCAAGGGATTGAACACTTATTTGAACAAATAATGAAGGAGAACTTCCCCAAGCTGGTGAAGGAAATAGACTCCCAGGAAGTCCAGGAAGCTCAGAGAGTCCCAAAGAAGTTGGACCCAAAGAGGAACACACCAAGACACATCATAATGACATTACCCAAGATTAAAAAGAAGGAGTGAATCTTACAAGCAGCAAGAGAAAAGGAGACAGTGGAATTTCCATAAGACTGTCAGCTGATTTCTCAAAAGAGACCTTGCAGGCAAGAAGGGGCTGGAGAGAAGTATTCCAAGTCATGAAAGGCAAGGACCTACATCCAAGAATACACTATCCAGCAAAGCTTTCATTTAGAATGGAAGGGCAGATAAAGTGCTTCTCAGATAAGGTCAAGTTCAAGGAGTTCATCATCACCCAGCCTTTATTGTATGAAATGTTAAAGGGATTTATATAAGGCATGGAGGGATATCAACGGGGGAGTGGTAGGGGAGGGGGGGGAAGGTGCAGAGAATAAGTAGCATAAATGGTAGGTAGAAAGTAGACCGAGGGAGGTTAAGAATAGTATAGGAAATGGAGAAGCCAAAGAACTTATGTGTATGACCTATGGACAAAAACTAAAGGGTGGGGAATGGGGAGAGGTGTGGAGGGGAAGAAAGGGGGGGGAATGGGACAACTGTAATAGCATAATCAATAAAATATATTAAAAAAAAGAAATTGGAAATTTATTTAAAAAAAGAATGAAAGAGCCTGGCTGGTGTAGCTCGGTGGATTGAGCGCGGGCTGGGAACCAGAGGGTCCCGGTTCAATTCCCAGTCAGGGCACATGCCTGTGTTGCGGGCCGGGTCCCCGTGAGGGCCATGTGGGGAGCGACCATACATTGCTGTTTCTCTCCCTCTCTGTCTCCCTCCCTTTCCCTCTCTCTAAAAAAAAAAAAAAAGAAAGAAACAAGAATGAAAGAAAACTTTCCTAATTTGGTGAAGGAAATAGACATGCAAGTCCAGGAAGCTCAGAGAGTCCCAAACAAGATGGATGCAAAGAGGCCCACTCCACGACACTTCATAATTAAAATGCCAAAGGTTAAAGATACAGAGAGAATCTTAAAATCAACAAGAGAAAAGCAGATAATTACCTACAAAGGAGTGTCTATAACAAGGTCAGCTGATTTCTCAAAAGGAACTTTGCTGGCTAGAAGGGACTGGCAAGAAATATTCGAAGTCATGTAAAGGAGAGACCAACAGCCAAGATGGCTCTACCCAGCAAAGACAGCATTTAGAAAACTAAAGGAATTCATCATCACCAAACCATTATTATCTGAATTGTTAAAGAGACTTATTTAAGAAAAGAAGGTCAAAACTATGAACAATAAAATGGCAATAAATTCATACCTGTTGACAATTAAATCTAAAAAACAAACTAAGCAAACAAGAAGGACAGAGACAGAATCATGGATACGGAGAGTGTTTTGATGGTTCAGATGGGAGGGGGGTGGGGGAGAATGGAGTGAAGAAGTGAATGGATTAAGAAGTACAAATAGGTAGTTACAGAATAGCCAGGGGATGTAAAGTACAGTATAGGAAATGGAGTAGCCAAAGAACATATACACATGACCCATGGACATGGACAACAGTGGGGGGCTGCCTGAGGGAGTGGGGGTGCTGAGGGGAGGGGGACCAAAGTGGAAAAATTGGGATGACTATAGTAGCATTATCTATGAAATATAATAAAAACATAAAGCTAATAAAAAGAAAAAAGAAATTTATAAAAATGAAAAAGAAAACCATATGCTTAAAGGACATTGATCATTAATTGTCAACTTAGTGAAGTTCACTCTGAAAATTCTCATTCCAAAGATTGATCAGCATTTGTGTAATTTGGATTCAGTGTTTAATTTAAATCTTCCTCGGGGGTAAAGTGTTCTTTGAATCAAATGATGTCTCCAAATGGCAATTTCCAAACACTCCTCCTGCGATGCCGCAGCTATTTCCTGCCATCCTGTAAGACAGGGGCCAAGAGAAGAAGCTGTCTTGATAGGAAGGCTGAGGAAATGGAAACACAGGCAGGATGCCCCACCGCCAAAGGCTCCCAAGCTGGGTGCAATGAATCAGGAGGGTACTGCAATGGCCAGCCCTTGGGACACCATCAGAGCCATCTCAGCCTGAGAGGGCCAGGATTATCTCAGGTGGCTTCCTTTCGGGACACTACAGCTGTGAAGCTTTCTAGAGATCACAGTGTCATTTTACAGCTGGGGAAGCTGAGCACAGAGAAAGAAATCAGCCTGCTCAGGGTCACACATCTACATGGTAGCAGTTCAGGTCATCCCCTGAGAGCTGACTCCGCATCCCAGCCCCCTCCAGGCCCTTGATGAGATGGGAGATCCTGCTGCTACCCCTGACCTGTAACTTGTGAATTAGATCTAAGCCACCAGGACTTCAGCTGTTCTTGAGCCTGCACAAGGTGAGATGTTTGTCCCATTGTATGTGGGTTGAGACCAGAGAAAAGAGGAAATGAAGATGGTCCCATCACAGACTCTGCACCTGTCTTCCAGTTTCCTACAGTGTAGTCCTGATTAAAGATGGTGACAATGGGGAGGAGGAAGGTGAAAGATTAAGAGTGATAAAGGAAGAGAAGGAGACTTGAGGATAGGAAGAAGGGATCTTGGGTCCTGACCCAGAGTTACTTGATTACATCTCAGGCTTAGGAAAGGCTTTCATACTAGGCTGCTGTTTCTCATGTAAGCTTTGAGTACATATCTGAACTTTTTTAACTGTGTACATATATTACTTTGATTAAAGATGCAAATTAAGGGGGGAGGAGACATAAGGGGACTAAATGGTAATAGAAAAATTATAATGAAGATTATATATATTTTTTTTAAGATTTTATTTTATTATTTATTTTTAGAAAGGGGAAGGGAGGGAGAGAGGGAAAGAAACATCAGTGTGTGGTTGACTCTCGCGCACCCCCTACTGGAGACCTGGACTGCAACCCTGGCATGTGCCCTGACTGGGAATCGAACTGACAACTCTTTCGTTTGCAGGCTGGTGCTCAAACCACTGAACCACACCGGCCAGGGCAGATAATATGTCTTTTTAAAAAGATGCAAATTAAGGCAGGAAAGACTTCAGTTATACACAAGGTAACTGAAGGAAAATAAAGCATTATCCTGGCAACCAGAGAGGTGAAAATCCTAGAGGCCAGGGAGCCTGACAAGGGCTGGAGTAGGGAAATGAATCTTGTCTCTCCACGCCCCACAGTGTTCCCATGGATTCACCACTGTCCTTAGCCTTTGTAGGATCATGGACTTTTGAAATTAGAAACCTTAATTCACCCCAGGAAAAAGATATCTCAATATATGCATACACACAAAATTACCCATATAATTTCTTGGGTGCACAGACCCCAGGTTAAGAGCTCCTGTTCCATGTGCTGATGGCCAACCAGACTGTTTTTTTCTAATCCAGACCTTTCTTCTGAGGTTCAAACCCACACGTTCAACTGTCTTCTGCAAACCTTCATGGAAATCTCCAAAGTGCCAGGTAACCAAAACCAAACTCACCTTCCTCTTAAGTTTACTCCACCTCCCACATTCCCGATCTGGGGACTGGAACCATCATCTACCCAGTTATCCAAGTGCAACACCTGCCATCGACCTGCACCAGGAGGCCTCATTGCTGGCCTCACCTCCGAATCCACGGTGGAGGTTTTAAATCACAGAGCCCTAGGCCTCACCTCTGACCTCCTGAATCAGGGCCTCTGGGAGTGGGGTCCAGGCTGGCAAGTCTGAAGGGTGGCTCTCCCATGCAGAACATCTGTTCCAACCTTACTCCAGTCACCACATCCTGTGGTTGCTACCTACTGAATTCATTAATTAAACAAGATAGAAAAATCAAAGGTAAAAAAAGGATTCCCGTGCATTTGCTGATGAGGAGAGGTCCTGACAATGCCATGTGCCCTTGTCTCCAGAATATAATGGCAAGTCAATTTGTAAAACCTGATACTAGTAATTGCAAGAGACCAAGACAGCTATAGCCTCAAATGCCAGATAGTCCACAACTGTCCACTCTTGGAAAATCAGATTCCTCTTTCTCTGAAATCTCTGGACTGTTTTATAAAGATGAAGCCTGGAGAAAGATTTGAATGCTATGAGCAAGGATATTAATCTAATGTTGTCTACATATGCAAAAATCTTAAGTGAGAAAGCAGTAGCTGCATCTGATATTGACAAGACAGATGGACTCTTCAAAGAAGCCAATGCTCTTGAAAACTTTTTTTTTTAATATATAGATTTAATTGGCTTTTTTTGTTGTTGTTGTTGTTTTAGGTTCGGTTGTTAATAGCTGTGAGTTTGTTGTCATTTTACTGTTCATATTTTTTATCTTCTTTTTCTTAGATAAGTCCCTTAAACATTTCATATAATAAGGGCTGGGTGATGATGAACTCCTTTAACTCTACCTTTTCTGGGAAGCAGTTTATCTGCTCTTCCATTCTAAATGATAGCTTTGTTGGATGGAGTAATCTTGGACAGTCCTTGCCTTTCACGACTTCAAATACTTCTTTCCAGCCCCTTCTTGCCAGCAAGATTTCTTTTGAGAAATCAGCTGATAATCTTATAGGAACTCTTTTGCAGATAACTGTCTCTTTTTCTCTTGCTGCTTTTAAGATTCTCTCCTTATCTTTGATCTTGGGTAATGTAATTATGATGTGCCTTGGTGTGTGCTTCTTTGGGTCCAACTTCTTTGGGACTCTCTGAGCTTCCTGGACTTTCTGAAAGTCTGTTTCCTTTGCTAGATTTGGGAAGTTCTCCTTCATTGTTTTCTCAAATAGTTTTCAATTTCTTGCTCTCCCTCTTCTCCTCCTGGCACCCCTATGATTCAGATGTTGAAACGTTTAAAGTTGCCCTGGAGTTTCCTAAGCCTCTCCTCATTTTTTGCATTCTTGTTTCTTCATTCTGTTCTGCTTGAATGTTTCTTTCTTCTTTCTGGTCCAAACCATTGATTTGAGTCCTGGTTTCCTTCTCATCACTGTTGGTTCCTTGTTTGTTTCCCTTTATTTTGCTTTTCATAGCCTTCATTTTTTCCTCTAATTGGTGACCATATTCAACCAATTCTGTGAGCATCCTGATTACCAGTGTTTTGAACTGTGTATCTGATAGGCTGGCTATCTCTTCATCGCTTAGTTGTATTTTTTCTGGAGCTTTGATCTGTTCTTTCATTTGGGCCTTTTATTTATTTATTTATTTTTTTGTTCTCAGTGCCTACTTCTTTTTTTTAATTTAAGATTTTAGTCATCCATTTTTAGAGAGAGGGGAAAGGAGGGAGAAAGAGAAGGAGAGTAACAACAATGTGCAGTTGCCTCTCGTGTGCCCCTACTAGTGACTTGGCCTGCAACCCAGGCATGTGCCCTGACTGGGAATTGAACTAGCGACCCTTTGGTTGCAGGCCAGCACTCAATCCACTGAGCCACACTAGCTAGGGCTATTGAAAACTTTCTAATACAAGAAGGAGAGCTCCTGAGACAGAAGTTTACAATGATTTCAAACACACTGCGCAGATAAAATCACGCACTTACAATAAGCTGAGAATTTGAACCCATTATTGTTGTGATAAAAGAAGGACATGTATGCTCTGAAAGCTCTCTAGTTGTTAAAGAAAATGTGTATCTTAAACACAGAAAGGGAAACTCCTTAATTTCTTCTCTTGATTTAAAGTGTGCTTTAAACTGGATATTAATAGGGAGTATTTAGCCTTTCTTTTGAGGGTCAAATATTTGGTGTATTTTATAAAAGTGTAAATTATTTAAATTATATATAAATTCTTTCTTTATTTTCTTCTTAAACCCCCTAGCCTTCAACTTCTAAAAGAGGACTCAGTGAGTTAATATGATAATGTTTAACAATATTGTACTTTTTAAAAATATTTTGTTTAAATAGCAGATAGCTTTGGAGATAGTTTTAAAATGTTTTCTATGGTCAGTATTATAAAAAAAATTAAAACTTAAAGGTGATTTGTCCAGTTTCTCAATATGTAATAAACTATGTGTGCTCTCAGTTACGCTACTGCAACACCCTCCTTACTGGTCTGCCTGTCTTCAGTCTGACCTCCTCCAATCCTCCTTCTGTAGCCAGAGCAAACATTCTGAAATGCAAATCCGATTGCATCAGTCCCTTGCTCAAAGCAGCCCAGTGGCCCCCTCATGTCTCCCAGGATAAAGTGCACACTCCTTAGCAAGATGCACAAGGCCCCACCCCACTCCAATCTGGCTCCTGCATACTTCTAGCCTTACGCCTCCCACCCTCCCACCACATCCATGCGATTTAATCCACAGCAACACTGCAACTAACTACTAAACTACTAACAAGCCCTCTGCCTGGTATCCTTTATCACCCCTCTGGGAAGGTTTCCTAGACAATACCTGGCTGGGTTAGGTGTCCTTTCTTTCAGCGCCCAGAGCCCCTCCTGTTTATCTCTAGCACTGGACTAACCACAGCTGATTTTTTACAAAGGTTACAAAGGTAATTCAAAGTGGAAAAGATAACCATTTCAATAGATGGTCCTGGGAAAGTGGATATCTATGTGGGGGGAAATGAGCCTTACCTCACACCATACATAAAAATTAATTTGAATGTATCAGAGACAAAAACAACAACGAACAAACCAACCAAGGTTCAGAGAGCTTCTGGGTTAGTAAACGCATCCACATACAAGGAGGATGGTGTACTCCAATTCCTTGGAAATTGAAGCTCCTGAGATCTCAATACTTCCAGACCCTGCCTTATGTACCTCTTCCTCTATATCCTTTATAATATTCCTTATAATAAACTGGTAAACATTTTTAAAAAATGTATCATAGACCTTGACAAAAAGCTAAAAATAATGATTTTAGAAGAGAATCTTGTGACCTCACCTTAAGTTAGGCAAAGATTTCTTAGGACAAAAACCATGAACCATCAAAAAAAATTTGGTAACTTGGACAAGGTTACAATTAGAAACTTTGGTTTTTCACTATTAAGAAAATAAAAAGACAAACCACAGACTGCAATGGACATTCATGAATTGCTGTTGTTAATGTAAAATAGTATAACCACTTTAAAAACCACCTGAGAGCTTCTTATAAAGTTGAAACACCATACAACCAAGCCATCCTATTCACTTGTAGTTATTTTACCCTACAGGTGAAATGGAAACATATGTCCACACAAAGACTTTATAGGGATGTTCAAGGCAGTTTTATTCACCATCTCAAAACCAGAAACAACCCAAATGTCTTTCTTTGGGGTCCTGAGAAGACACTTCCCCAAGAGTATAGCTGGGCCTCCCCCAATCCCTGCTAACATCCAGATGGATAAACAGCTTATAGCATACACATACTACTAACCAATGATAATGATACACACAACTACATGGATTCTCAAAAGCATTGTGCAGTCCAGCTGGTGTAGCTCAGTGGATTGAGTGCGGGCTGGGAACCAAAGGGTCCCAGTTCGATTCTTAGTCGGGGCACATGCCTGGGTTGCGGGCCAGGTCCCTGGTGGGGGCCATGTGAGAGGCAACCATACATTTGCTTTCTCCCTCTCTTTCTCCCTCCCTTCTCCTCTCTCTAAAAATAAATAAATAAAATCTTAAAAAAAAAAAAAGCATTGTGCAAAGTGAAAAAAGCCAGGCACAAAAGACCACACCCTGTATGGTTTTATGTATGTGAAATTCCGGGAAAGACAAAGTATAGTGATAAAAATCAGATGAGTGGTTATCTGAGGCTAGGAAAGAGGGAGGATGAAGGACTAACTGCAAAGGAGCAAAAGTAAACTTTGGGGGGTAATGAAAACGTTTTACATCTTGAATTGGACTGTGGTTAGCCTGGTGCTTTCATTTGTCAAGTCAGAAAAATACACAGTACTTAAAATTTATGTTATTTACTTTACATAAGTAATACCTTGATGTAGTATTTTTTCATTTTCTTATGATTCAAATATTTTATTTTTTATTACTTTATTGTTGTTTAATTACAGTTGTCTGCATTTTCTCCCCTCCTCTTCCCCCCACCCCATCCAAATCCACCTCCCTCCCTCGCTTCCACCCTCCCCCTTGGTTTTGTCTGTGTGTCCTTTATAGTGGTTCCTGAAAACCCTTCTCCCCACAGTCCCCTCCCCCCTCCCCTCTGGCTATTGTTAGATTGTTCTTCAGCAAATGAGTGGATCAAGAAACTATGGTACATTTACACAATGGAATTCTACGCAGCAGAGAGGAAGAAGGAGCTTATACCCTTTGCCACAGCATGGATGGAACTGGAGAGCATTATGCTAAGTGAAATAAGCCAGGCGGTGAGGGACAAATACCACATGATATCACCTTTAACTGGAACATAATCAACAAAAGAAAAAAGCAAACAAAATACAAGCAGAGACATTGAAGTAGTACTTTTTATTAATGTGAGGGCTGCTGTGAAGCACAGAGGAGAAGATAGGTGAAGGGATTCTGCTCAAGACCTTCCAAAAAGTCAAAGACCAAAACCCATTGATTTGTGGGCCAGTGGAGGGGGTGGGGGGCCTCGGTTCTCTGCGTACTTCAGCCTCACGGAGAGGATCAGGGAAATATTGCCCCGCCAGGGAGCAGTGTCATAGTTGGCCGGCCACCACGTTCAGTCCAGCAGCAACCAGGCGAGGGCAAAGACCCACTGCGCCCCGAGAGGCCACGAGCTTCACCTTGGCGCACCGAGCTCTCCAGCAAGCCCGGCAGGGGGGGTGGGGGGGTGGCGGTGCGCTCCTGCGGCTGAGGGACCAGCACCAGAAGGGGTGGTTGCAGCGATGTGTCCTGCGCTCTTCGCCCATGCATCCTGGCGTCGTCCCGCCGCGTCCTAGGGCCTGGCATGGAAGAAGGGAGCCTGGGCTCTGGGGCACACAGCCCCGGCTGTCGGGCAACCTTGGGCCAGTCACCTGTCCCCCACTTGTGATTCAGCAGGGAAGCGGTTTCCAGCGCGAAATGTGCGGCGGCCGGCAGCTGCTCCGGCGCGGCAGAACCTGCCTCCGTGGCTCGGCTCCCCGAACAAGGCCCGCAGCGAGCCCCGCCAGCGCCTCCGTCCCCTCCGACCTCCTTCCACTCGGTGAAGCAGGTCCTCTGCGCTGTACCAAGTCCCCACCCACAAAGAACTGAACACGGTTGCTCTGAGTGATAAAAGAAGTATGGCCTAGATCGTTTAACTATCCATGGTGCTAAAAAGGCAGCTCACCAGCCGTGGCTCGCCAAGGAGGGGCCGCTAAAGGAACGAGCTGGACTGCGGACAGGGAAGGGACCAGCCGCCGCTGGGGGACCGAGACCCCCGTAACCGCCCGGCGGTGGCCGCGGCCCGCCCTCCGGACGCCCCGGGCCGCCCCGCCCCGCCCCCGCGGCCCGCCCGCCGCGCCTCCTCCGCCCCTCCCGGCGCACTGCGCTGCGCTCCGGATTCCCCGGACCGCAGAGAGGCGACCGCGTCGAGGACACGCTGCCCGACTCCGGCCCTCTGGTCCCGGCCGCTCCCGGCCCGACGCCGCCGGCGCCGCAGTGCAGCCCGGAGCGGCGCGGGTGAGTCGCCGGAGCGCGCGAAGAGCTGGTGGAGGTCAAGGTGGGTCGGAGGGTGGGCGGAAAGCAGGGGTGTCGGCAGTCGTTTCCATCCCTACCTCCGCTAGCTGCTGAGGCCAGCAGATGCTAGAGACTGGGGAGGCAGGCGGGGGAGCTACGGATCCCCACATCCTCGCAGGCAACGTACCCCAAACCAGACCCGCGGCTCTCAGCACTGACTCGTCCCAGGCCAGGGGAGACGGGAGACCGCGTTGGCGCTCGCGTGGCAGGGAGGCGGCGGGTCTGTTCCGCTTCGGGACGCTAGATTGCGACCCATGCGGAGGCCTAGACTTGAATCCTTTCCTGCTATGGGCTGCCGTTCTTGGCTGGTTTTGGAACTTGACTTTCCCCATCTACAAAATGGGATTATAATGCCACTTTCCAAGGCCCCTGTGAGGATGAAACCAAAAGACGCGGCAAAGTGCTGAGCAGGAAGCCTGTGAGAGCAGATAGGTTCACTTTATCCTCGCTGCCGGCCTTGCGGGGTACACTTCAGGCATAGAAAACGCCACCAGCCATTGGACCTTGGTTCAACAACCTCAGTACTTGAGTTCTGGCTAGAAAACAATTCAGACCCAAGATTCAAACCATGAGAGAAACTTTATTTATAAAGTCACAGAGGTAGAAGAAGTGAGTGGTTGAAGAAATGGGTTCATGAAAACTTTCAGAGGCAAAAGAAGGGCTGTTGAAGCTTAGGAGAAACAGAGATAAGGAAAGTGCCTGGGGGAAGGGAGTGGGGAAATGCAAGGGCAGGCTCTACCGAGACTCCTGCTGGGTCCTCCTCTTGAGGATGTTTATCTGGCAGTGAGGGCTGGGGGGGTGGGGCGCTGGGGGGGGATCCCAACAGAATATTCATCAGATTCCCAACTGTGTCTTTTCAGAGCCCTGGTTTCTACCGATCATTCAGTGCCAGGGCAGGGGTCAGCAGTCACCGCAGCCGGTCCTGATGACACTGGCATTGCCTGTCTGGTTTTGCTACATTTCTGGGCCTGGAGCTGAAACACAGCTGAGGCCTAGATTTTATCCCTAGGGGCTAATGCTTAAGGGACCCTTGGGAGTGCAAGGACCCTTGTGGGAGGCCACTCATGGGCCCCTTATTGCTCCTTCAGGGGGGTCTACCACCTGACTAGCAACATGCCATGGGAGGAAAGGTCAGGGGAGGGTCCAAACCTCATGACCAGCGATATGAACGGTCAGGGGGTCTAAACCACATGACCTGTGATATGCAAGCTAAGGAATGTTTACCCCAGGGGTGAGATCCTTCTTTGCCTAGTTTTGCCCATTGCTAGGCACCCAGAGTTTTCTGTCCCGGTGACCTTCTATATCTGGCCCATTGTCCCTCCTCTGCTCCTGTCTGTCAAAGTGCCTACCACACTCCCACAGGATGAGAGAATGGCCTCCTTACCCAGGAGTCTCATGGGGGTGAAACCTGAAAAGCCAGCATTGGTGCTGCCTGTCACCTCCCAGACCCGATAAGCAGAGACAGGGATTGAATCTCTATGGGCACTTTATTCAGATGGCTGGTAATCTGAGAAGATGGTGGTTTGTACCCTAACAGACCATCTTAAATTCTGACCCTTTTTATAAGGAGAAGAAAAGTGTAGGTAAGGGGTTTGGAATTCGGGGAAAAAGTTAATCAGATGAAAGCTGCAGCATTCTTTCATCTGTGTCCTGGGTGGTGGGTGTCTCACCCTGGAGCACAACAGCTCAGATACCATCTTGATTGCTTCAGACCTCCTGGGGCACAAAGATCTGCTTTGGTCTCTTGTACTCAAGGTGGGTCACACCTCCAGTTCCTGAAACAATGGCTTTTTACATACATTGATTACTAAGTTTATTAGCTATTACCTGAAACTAAAGTTTTCCCAAAATTTGAGTCCCCCATCAGAGACATGGACAAGGGTAAAAGCCAGGACTTCTGACCAACATGGAGGTGTAGGTAAATACCTTTTGCCTCCTTGTACCACCAAAAGAAGGACAACAACAAATTTAAAAACAAAAAATAACTAGAACTGACAGAAAAATCAAACTGTGTGGAAGTCTAACAACCAACTACTTAAAGAGGAAACACTCACTCAGACTGGCCAGAGGGGCAGAGACGTGCAGCCCAGGTAGAGAGGATGTGCGGCAAGGTGGTAGCTGGTGAACCCAGAGGTCTCACGTTTGCATGTGGATAAACAGGGAGGAGCAAGTGGGGAGAGAGACAGACCTCGCAACCCAGGGTTCCAGCACAGAGAAAAGAAAGCCTCAAAACCTCAGGTTGTAAACACCTGTGTGGATTGTGGCAGCAGGAGAAACACCCAGCCTCACAGGTGAGTTTGTGGGACAGATGCACAGGGTCCTAGAACATACACAAACCCATCCACCTGGGACTCAGCTCCAGGATGGCCCAATTTGCTTCTTGGTATTGGGGAAAGTGACTGAGAGCCGAGCAAGCAACATTGTTCCCTCTCTGACCCCTCCCCCACATACAGCACCACAACATAATGAAGTGGGCTGCTCCCCTGCCCCATGAATGCCTAAGGTTCCGTCCCTTACAACATAACAGGTGCACCAAGACAAAGAAATATGGCCCAAATGAAAGAACAGGTCAAAACTCCAAAAATAGAACTAAGCAACAAGGAGACAGCCAACCTATCAGATGCAGAGTTCAAAACACTGGTAATCAGGATGCTCACAGAAATGGTTGAGTATGGTCTCAAAATATAGGAAAAAGTGAAGGCTATGCAAAGTAAATAAAGGAAAATATACAGGAAACCAACAGGGAAGGGAAGGGAACTGGTACTCAAATCAACGATTTGGAGCAAAAGGAAGAAATAAACATTCAACCAGACAGGATGAAGAGAAAAGAATTCAAAAAAATGAGGAGAGGCTGAGGAACCTCCAGGACAACTTTAATGACATTCCAACATCCAAATCATAGGGGTGCCAGGAGGAGAAGAGGAAGAGCAAGAAATTGAAAACTTATTTGATAAAACAATGAAGGAGAACTAACCCCAGTCTGGCAAAGGACACAGACTTCCAGGAAGCTCAGAGAGTCCCAAAGAAGTTGGACCCAAGGAAGCACACACCAAGGCACATCATAATTAAATTACCCAAAATGAAAGATAAGGAGAGAATCTTAAAAGCAGCAAGAGAAAATGAGACAGTTATCTACAAAGGAGTGCCCATAAGACTATCGGCTGATTTTTCAAAAGAAACCTTACAAGCAAGAAAGGGCTAGAAAGAAGTATTCAAAGTCATGAAAGACAAGGGCCTGCATCCAAGAATACTCTATCCAGCAAAGCTATCACTTATAATGGAAGGGCAGGTAAAGTGCTTCCGAGATAAGGTCAAGTTCAAGGAGTTCATCATCACCACCAACCCCTTATTATATGAAATGTTAAAGGGACTTGTCTAAGAAAAAGAAAAAGATCAAAACTATGAACAATAAAATGACAACGTACTCAAAACTATCAACAAGTTAACCTTTAAAAAAAGCAAACTAAGCAAACAACTAGAACAGGAACAGAATCACAGAACTGGAGATCACCTGGAGGGTTATGAGCAGGGAGTGGAATAGGAGAGAATGGGGGGGGGGTACAGAGAATAAGTAGCATAAATGGTAGGTACAAAATAGACAGGGGGAGGTTAAGAATAGTATAGAAAGTGGAGAACCTAAAGAACTTATATGTATGATCCATGGACATGAACTAAGGGGGATGAATGCTGGAGGGAGTGGGGGTGCAAGGCAGAGGTAGATAAAGGGGAGAAAAAAGTGGGACAATGGTAATAGCATAATTATTTAATAATCAATAAAATGTACTTTAAAAAATTAGTAAAAGCCCTGTCACCAAGGGAGCTCCATGCAACCATCGCAGCGATTGCCTACCCTGCTGTGGTCGGTGGCTGTCTGGGCCTTTGCGTGGGACACACAACATGGCAAGGACAATTACAGCTTCCCGGAAGACATCCTTCACTATTCCTTCTAACACGTCAGTCTTCATCTGTGGCCATACCGCTCTGAACGCTCGCAATCTCCTGCAAACCCTCAATCTTTGCCCCAGACATCTTTGCCTCAGGGAACCACTATCAAAACTATTAACACTGTAAAACTCCTTCCAGAGCAGAGTTCCTGTGTTGCAGGTGGGAACGGGGAGGTCATGGATGGTCATGGATGGTCACCTGATGTAGGCCAGTTAATGGAGATACCTTAAGTTCTTCCACTCTCCCTTGTGTTCATGCTCTTTTACATTCTATGTTAATCGAAGGGTAAACATGGGTCCCTTTGGACTGCCAGAAAAAGGAAGCAGCCAGGGTCAGACGTAGGTGGAGGTAGCTGAAGGGTTTACTGCCGACCCAAAGTGGAGGTAGGAATGAAATTCAACACCAGCCAGAAAAAAGGGCAGGAGAGGCACTCTCACCCCCTGCCTCTGGGATGGATGGACCCGAGTCTGGAGCCAGAGCTTGGTTGTGAGAGATATGGTCCCTGTGCATTTCGAGTGGAGAAGGTTCCTTTGGATGTTGCGCAGGGGCCCCCACCCCCGCAGTCTTTGAAACGCTCCAAACGGTTCTGGACGAGAGACCGAACCTTGGGACCGCTGCCCCTCCCGTAAACAACCACCCAGCAGCTTTGACCTGGAATTTGAGTTTGAAGGTAGGTCCATTCCTTGGAACGAGCCACACACGGGGCTGCCATTCTGGACCGTGTTCGTTAATAGCTGTGTCCCCAGAGCCCAAAGGGTGCTGCCCGCACAGTGGGAGCGGAGAAATGTGAGGCCCCGAGAGCCACCCCAGGCCTCTCTGACTCAGTGAGAAAGACCGGTGTTTCTACCTGAGGCCACGAGGCCGGCGGCTTGCCTTCTGCACTTCCCTGCTGCCTGCCCCCTGGCGCCCCTGTCTGTGGTTGTTGGCACTCGCTCCCTTCCCCCGCAGCCGAAAGTCCCCGGCCCTGGGCGCGGTCCCTTCATTGTAAGACCCCCCGCTCGCCTGCGCTCCCGAGACCGAGCTGCTGCACCTGCGGGGGCTGGACCCGCAGGTGCAACTCACCTGCAGGAACGAGCAGGCTCGCATCCTCGGTGGGTTTAGGTGAGGAGTTGCCAAGCCCTTTGGTGTCGACCCTGCCCTCCGGGGGGCCCTGGGCAGAGGCAGCCGCAAGGACCACTCCTTCGGCCTGGGGAGTCCCGGCCGGGCCACAGGCTGGACTCTCTGCAGGACCCCTGCCCCCCTCCACCCCCGCAGCTGTAAATTCGCTGCCTCTACCTCCTCCCAGGACTTCCGATTCTGTCCTTGACCCTGGCCCCGCAGTGGGCCCATCGAGGTGTTCTTAAGGGGCTAATGGACCCGAATGGATCCTAGCCCAGGGGGGCGTCACCACACAGGGCAGAGAAGCGATTGCAAGTCCCCACAGTTGTCTGCGCACACGAAGGGCAAAGCCTGGCGCAGGGTCCTGCAAAAGTGGAGCTAAGGAGGGCTTCTCTGGTCCCGGCAGTTGAGGCAAAATGGATAATGAAAGAAGTGACTTACGTTTGCTTTTTTAAAAACATTTTGTCTTCACAACAGCCCGGAGGTAAGTATTATTCTTATACTCATCTTACAGGTAAATTAGGGTTCAGAGTGGCATTAAGTGCCTTTCACCATGAGCAAGTGGAAACAAGGATTTCCATAGCTGGTCTTAACCTCCATGTCACAATGTAAGCTTCAGGGGCAAAGAAAGCAATGCGGTAAAGACGCCGAAGTGAGAAACAACGAGGAACAGAAGAGGAGGCCAAATGCTATTGCCCTGTGTGGAGGGATGGCGTTTTGGCGCCCATTCACGTGTGGACATTTTGAGTTGTTTCCACTTTTTGGCTATGAACAATGCTGCTATAAACATTTTTGTATAAGCTTCATGTGGACATATTTTCATTTCCCTTGGTGTGTGTGTGTGTGTGTGTGTGTGGTTGTGTATAGAAATGGAATTGCTGGGTCATATGATAACGATGTTTACTGATTTCAGAAGCTATTAGACTGTTTTTGAAGTGGCCGTACCTTTTTTTACATTCCCTCCAACAGTGAAGGAGGACTCGAGTTCTCCTAATCTTGAGCAACATTTGTTGTGACCTGGCTTTTTGGTTCTAGCCATCCTAGTGGATGTGAAGTGGTTTTGATTTGCATGTGCAATTTTTTTAAGATCAAATAAATCTTTTCCAGAAGTCCTCCAGCAGACTTTCCATCAAGTCCTGTTGGCTAGGATGGTGTTAAGTACAAAGGATATGGGATCACCAGTGAGGACTCACCTCGCGGTTTGGAGCTGGGTGGTGGAGGAGGGTGCTTACCCTAACAACGCAGAAGGTGGACTGGTAGTTATTGTCTTCTTATTTATTTACTTATGTTCTTGTAGCAGCAAGAGGGGCAGCAAGTACCCAGGCCATTTGATGGATTCAAAACCGTTTTTGACCATATTTAGGGCCGGGGTCTTGGTGCCACAACGTCCAGAAGCAAGGCAACAGGCAACAAGGGTGCCAATGGCGTGGAGTAGGCGGATGAAATCAGTATGATGAGACACATGGTTGAAGAGAAGCGATGGGTATGGGGTGGAGTTTTGCTCACATGCCATTGCTGATTGCCAACTGACTGAAGATCTCTGGAAGGCTATAAAGACCAGCACAGGGGTAGGGTGCTCCTCGCAGTCTCCCCACATGTCCCCTGCCCTGCCAACCAGTGGTAATGTTCTTTTGGTGTATGAATATTCTTGTCTGTGGCAGCCTATTGCCTGAAGACAGCACCACTGACACCATATGGCCAGAGTACAGTACAGGAGATAGAAGTCAGAAGAAAAATCCCAGTTAAGAAAAAGCTAAAGGGGTTCATCACCACCAAACCAGTTTTATAAGAACTGTAAAGGGACTTTTTCCTTCTTTAAGAAGAAGGAAAAAAAGATTTTAAAAAACGATAGCCCTGGCTGGTGTAGCTCAGGGGATTGAGTGCGGGCTGGAAACCAAAGGGTCCCGGTTCGATTCCCAGTTGGGGCACATGCCTGGGTTGCGGGCCAGGTCCCCAGTGAGGGCCACGTGAGAGGCAACCACACATTGCTGTTTCTCTCCCTCTCTTTCTCCCTCCCTTCCCCTCTCTCTAAAAATAAATAAATAAAAAATCTTTAAAAAAACCACATTTATTAAAAAAATGAATAGTAAAAAGCAATAACTATATACCTATCAATAATTACTCTCTATGTGAATGGATTAAATGCTCCAATCAAAAGACATAGGGTGATTACAAAATAATATTGAATTGTAATATTAATATAATATAAACTATAATTGAAAAATAAAATATAAAAAAAAGACGTAGGTTTGTTGAATGGAGAAGAAAACAAGACCCATATATATGATACCTACAAGAGACCCACTTCAGACCAAAAGACACACACAGACTGAAAATAAAGGGATGGAAAAGATATTTCATTCAAATGGAATTTTTTAAAAGTTGGAGTAGCAATATTTATACCAGAAAATAATAGACAGTAAAACAAAGGCTATCACGAGGGAGTTAATGCCAGAGCCCACTGAGGGAAGCCGCTCGGCTGTACCTGGCCACAGGGTGGCTGAGGAAAAGCCACCACCAGGTAGACGCTATCTGTCATTATGGGTAGGGAGACCCCAAGAAGCGGAGGGACAAGATGCTCTCATATGCCTTCTTTTTTTTTTAACAAACATTCTTGTAATTTAGATGTAAGTAGTTCAGTTGTAGATTATGGGTTTTTTTTCCTCTTTTTAAATTTTTATTTATTTTTGGAGAGAGGGGAAGGGAGGGAGAAATAAAGGGAGAGAAACATTGATATGTGGTTGCCGCTTGCATGCCCCCAACTGGGGAGCAAGCCTACAACTCAGGCATGAGCCCTGACTGGAAATCGAACTGGTGACCCTTTGATTCGCAGGCTGGCACCCAACCCACTGAGCCACACCAGCCAGGGCTCTTACATGCCTTCTTCATGCAAACCTGCCAGAAAGAACAGAAGAAGAAACACCAACTCTTCCATCAATTTTTCTGAATTCTCCAGGAAATGTTCAGAGAGATGAAAGACTATCTCTGCAAAGGAAAAGTCAAAATTCAAAGATACAGCCAAGAGTGACAAAGCTGGCTATAATAGGGAGGTGAAAATTGTGTTCCTCC
The DNA here is from genome assembly GCA_004026765.1 of Micronycteris hirsuta. NCBI lineage: Eukaryota > Metazoa > Chordata > Mammalia > Chiroptera > Phyllostomidae > Micronycteris > Micronycteris hirsuta. Next base: position 37,184 of record PVJI01016249.1, read on the forward strand.
CAAAGGTGATAACAAAAAGAAAGAAAAAAGAGGACTTCTGGCCAAGATGGAGGCGTACGTAGACACACTGTGCCTCCTCGCACAACCAAAAGAGGAAAAACAACAATTTAAAAAACAAAAACAGCCATATCTCACAGAAAACTGAACTGAGTGGAAGTCCGACAACCAAGGAGTTAAAGAAGACACGTTCATCCAGACTGGTAAGCGGGGCAGAGCCGGGTGAAGAGCGCTTGGCAAGACGCGGTTTGTGGAGTGGTACTGGCAATGCTCCAGCTGCCCGGAGAGGCCCGTGGCGGGTGCGCCTGGCCAAAATGCAGCGGGCACATTCGGCAAAACCAGGGCTGAGACTGGTGGACTGGGCGGTCCCTCATTCTCATGCAGATAAACCGGGAGGAAAAGCTGGGGATTGGAACAGACCACGCGTCCCACCAACACAGGGAAATAAAGCCTCAAACCAATAATTGAATACACCTGTGGGAGTTGAGGCAGCAGTGGGAGGAACTCCCGGCCTCACAGGAGAGTTTGTTGAGGGGACCCACAGGGACTTGGAACTGTGCAGGCCCGCCCACTCACCCCGGAGCCAGCAAAGAAGGGCCCAACTTGCTTGTGGGTAGCTGGGGAAGTGCGGAGAACAGAGCAAGCGCCATTGTTCTCTAAGGCCCGCCCACTCACCCCGGAGCCAGCAAAGAAGGGCCCAACTTGCTCGTGGGTAGGTGGGGAAGTGCGGAGAACAGAGCAAGCGCCATTGTCCGACAGGCAGCGTCACAGCACAACGACGTGGGTTACCCCGCCCTGGTGAACACCTAAGGCTCCGTCCCTTAAAGTAACAGGTGCACCAAGAAAAAAATGGCCCAAATGAAAGAACACATCAAAGCTCCAGAAAAAATACAACTAAGTGACAAAGAGATAGCCAACCTATCAGATGCACAGTTCAAAGCACTGGTAATCAGGATGCTCACAGGATTCAAAGAAAAATTGTCACAATTACTTGAACAAATGAGAAGGGATGAGAAGGAAACTGGGACTCAAATCAACGGAGTGGATCAGCCGAAAGAAAAAAACATCCAACCAGAAAAGAATGAAGAAACAAGAATTCAAAAAACTGAGGAGAGGCTTAGGAACCTCCAGGACATCTTTAAACATCCCAACATCTGAGTCATAGGGGTGCCAGAAGGAGAAGAGGAAGACCAAGGGATTGAAAACTTATTTGAACAAATAGTGAAGAACTTCCCCAAGCTGGTGAAGGAAATAAATTTTCAGGAAGTCCAGGAAGCTCAGAGAGTCCCAAAGAAGTTGGACCCAAAGAGGAACACACCAAGACACATCATAATTACATTACCCAAGATTAAAGATAAGGAGAGAATCTTGGAAGCAGCAAGACAAAAGGAGACAGTTACCTACAAAGGACTTCCCATAAGACTGTCAGCTGATTTCTCAAAAGAGACCTTGCAGGCAAGAAGGGGCTGGAGAGAAGTATTCCAAGTCATGAAAGGCAAGGACCTACATCCAAGAATACTCTGTCCAGCAAAGCTATCATTTAGAATGGAAGGGCAGATAAAGTGCTTCTCAGATAAGGTCAAGTTCAAGGAGTTCATCATCACCCAGCC